>APFE030667550.1:19677-69869 GCA_000404065.3 Pinus taeda | reverse complement strand
TCACTCATTTGTTTATAAATACATCACTCCATCTTAGGAAGATAAATTAACCACAAACAACACCCCCCAAACGACAAAAAGCTCTAAGAGGTTGCTTAAGTACATATAGTACACCTTCACTTCATCAGCCTACGAGCCCCGGGTTGACAATTAATGATATCAATTTAGGAACACTAAATTGACCAAACAGCTGGGCAGGCATCTGGGGTTGCTTGGCTAGAGCAGAGTGTAGGAGTTGTGGTTGGGCAGGTGGTGGAGGTAATAGATTTGGGGCATTGTTCTATTGGGGCCTTCACCCCTGGAGTGGTGTATTCCACTGAGGTTGTGGTGGAGCGTAGGGTTGAAACGACTGGTTGGATGGCTGGGAATGATACTGAGATGCATAGGACCAAGGAGGGGGTGTATACTAGGAAGGATGAGTAGGGGGTCCTCAATAAGGTATAGCTAAGGTTTGGTTGGGGTTGTAATATGCATGGGATGACCCTTGCACGCCTTACTAGTATGGTCTAGGCCCAGGAGGTCTCCTTTTGTTAATGTAGCAAAGCTGCTCAGAGACCCCTTCAGCTCCTCGATATATAACTTTGAGTCCAGGTAAAGAAGGGCACTTATCGGTGGAGTGGTTTTATTCACATACTGAGCAAATTTCAATACAGTCCAATGGACATTCATTCCTAGGATGCCTCCTGGTGCATCTAGGACAAAAGATGGCCAAGGCTCTCTCTGCTTCCTCTTGCTTCCTTTTCATGTTCATGGTATCCATTTGCAAGGAAAGGGTTTGCAACATCTCACTTTTGAAATCTTCCAACATGTTTCCAATTTCACCCTTGATGGATGAGTTGGAAGATGATGTATTGGCCATAGGTTGACTACTCCTACCCTTTTTCCTAGCTTCCCTAGAATGGTTTCTAAAGACAGTCTTGATATCCTCATAGGGTAATTGGTAGATATCTCCTCTTGCTAACAAATGTAAGGTATCCAGAAGACCTTCTCTTACTCCCATGAGCAGGACCAACTTTAGTGACTCAAGGTCAAGTGTGCACTTAGCCCTTTTGTAACTAAGCTAGAATCTTTCTTCGTAGTCTTCTAAGGATTCATCCTGGCCTATGGTCATCCTGAAATTTTTTTCTTTAGTATCCTTTGACCTACAGTAGTCCCGATATTTGTTTTTAAAGAATTGTTGCATCTGAGCCCAAGTTGTGATGCTATCTCTAGGTAAGCCCATGAACCACACAATGCTGCATCCTTGAGGATAGATGGAAATAGTTTTAACTTTTTCTCATCATTTGTATAGTCATAGGTTCAACATATAATAGAAAACTAAAATAGGAAAGTGTCGGGGTCCTTTGTAGTCAGGCCATGGAAATGAGGTATGACAGAGGGGCTTATATTTTTCATATTAGTGTCCTTGTTGGTTTCCCTAATGGGGAAGGCACCCTCAACTCTCTCTCTATTCCCTTCGTCATTTCGATTTTCAACCATTGGTTCAATAGGAATGGGCTCCTTTTCTTCTTCTTCACCGGTAGGTTCTTCAAATATGTCAAGTTCCTCACCTAAAGGTTCCTCCAGTTCACAACCACCGAAGAAGAGAGAAGGTTGACAATTGGATGCAATGGGGGTATTTGGCAAAAATTTTCCTAGGTTGTCCCTATACCTACGAGGCATGAAAGGAAATGATTTTTGGTTGGTTTTGTATTTTTATTTTTTATTTTTAAACTGGAAAGTACTTGCAGAAATAAAATTGGTGATTGAATGAAAATCACTTACAGAATGAAAAAGCTACTTGCTGAATTGAAATCCTACTTGCAAAACAAAAAGGAAAGCAAATAATGGACAATGAAAGAAAAGAAGAAACTAGATTACTTTTGCAGAAATAAACTAACAGTAGAATATTGAAGACAAGGAATAGAAGAAAAAAACAGTAATCACATTATACTCTGACAACTCCCTAGAAATGGCACGAAAAAGTGATGAGTGCCAGTATTGCAGCAAGGATGTTGCAACTCCTCGGCTACTAGCTTTACTTATCAACTCGAGGTTCATACAAACATGGACGTGATAGTGTTGTATGCATAAGTAAAAGTGAAGGTCCTGCCTGTTGTCATTGTTCGTTCGGCGAGAGACCCCAAGGGTTCCAAGCCAGACTTCTATAGAGTCAGAAGAAGATTGATTCTTTCATGGAAGAAGAGCAAATCTACTCTAAGAGAGCTACTCTATTACAGAAATGAAGAGAACAACATGTAATGCTAAATCACACCATATCTTAAATCACCATTTAAATAGCTATGCTAAGAAGAATTGCTAAATAAACACTAAACAAATGCTACAATCTAAGTTGTAGAAGTAAAGAGCATCAAACCATACTAGTGTGTAAGCAAAAAACTAAATTTAATCTATTTTCACTTTTTTTTATTGGGCAAAATCAAGTATGCAAATTAATTGTTCTTGTGGATGTGACAGGTGAATGAAAGTTGATGGAGGATGGATAGAAGGTTTATGGAGTGGTTGGATGGTGTGGAAGGGTCCTAGGATGCTTTATGTGACTTCTTAGAGGTTTCCCATCAATTCGGCCTCAAAACAGACCATTTCAAGAAAACCTACAGGATGTACTAGAAACCTACAGGGTGATCCTATAGGAATTACAAGAAACCTATAGGATGCAGCCGAGAGCTAATTGTGAGGTGTTGGAGGTGTTGGAAAGCTTGGGAAAGGTGTATGATGAGTGGAATGGAGTGTTAGAAAATATAGGAGCACTTAGGAGTCAATATCCAAGATAAGAGATAGCTAGACTCGCTCAATGTAACTAGGGGAATTTCAATGAAAAAAGATAAAAAAAACTAGTGAGGGTGATGGTGGAACAAGAGATGGCTAAGGTGGATGAAGTGGAAGGTGGTTGCTGGTGATGAAGTCTTCATCTCCTCCTAAATTTCCTGCTTTGCTTAAAACATGTGTGTCCTCCAAGAACTATGCAACAAGATACATTTTCATAAACTAGAAAAGTGTTGGGCTAATTTATGTACCTAAACTAACACAAGTATTTATTATCAATCCAGGTTGTTTATACTTTGAGGCAAGTTCACTATGTATGAAGATCAGAGATAATCAAACTTTAAAAGATAATTTATTCAAAAGCAATACATCCTATAACTCCAATTCAGCTTGTTTACAATATAGGAAGAATATTAAGATGGTTCTTGACTCAAGAAGTCCACCTTTGCCTCAACTATTACTTAATGAATCAGAGATTAAAATCAAGAATTTGAGATGGATAAGTTAATGAAAGAAGCTCTTAACTTAAGAAACTCATAAAGTATTTCATCATAAGTTATTCATCTCACTTATTCAAAACCATAACAAAACCACTTGCATGCATATCAAGAAAACTAGTTGTAACTCATCATTTCAGTAGAAGAGATGCTCAACTTGAACACTGGTGTTTCTTCAATTCAATAAAGTGATGAATCAACTAATAAATAAAGCAATCAAATACCATTCATGAATCATAAAGCAATCTGAAATAAAGCCATGGAAAACCAGTTCTACATTAAACAAATTGCAGGAAATAAAACTAGTTAACAATGAAGTGTACTTAGCTTGGAATGGGGGCCCTCCACCCTTGCCTTGCACACTTGAGAGGTGATATCAGAAGCTTACATCAGTTACACATCCATAGCATTGAGCAGAAAAATGAGAATATCACAAGTCTTCCAATTAATTCTTCAAACCAAAAGTATCACAGCATAAAAGTATCATAAGTCAATGTATGAGCCATCAAAGTTGTGGCTCTTAAATAAGGAGTCTCATGAAACAACTTGATCTACATTCACTCTAACAAACTTATCTACTCTAATCCATCTATTCAATTCGAATTCACTACCCTCATCTCAAAAAATATGACAAATATCATGGAATCCCAAAACTGCCCTATTTAGATGGGATTTCTGGATAACTAGTCATGATTGACTAGCTCCAAATAGGCCTAATAAAGCTCGTTTTGTTGGAACCAAGCATAGGTGGCTTGGTCCTAGTTCCCAAGCTTCTCATTCATGTATCCCATTCATTCTCAAGTGGCCTGCATCCATATTAACCATAGAGTGATGACGGGAATTTCTGAAATTGCCAAATTTGCACTTAAAATCAAACTTTTATAAAAACTTTAGAAATTGACAAATTAAAGCTAAATACCTGAAAGTATATCAAATATACATCAAAATGGAATGAATGGAGTGAAAATGGATGATAAATAGATGGTTAGGTAAGTTTCTTAGAGAAAAATAAGACCAAAACTAAGGCCCAACAGTATACATGAGCATTGATAAGTTATAGTCTTTCATATTAAGTTGTATGTTATATAATTTTCCTTTCCTCTGCAAAAAATATTTTGGTAGCAATCAATACCTAAATGTTTTCCCCTAGATATACAAAACAATTGAGGCACTCTACTAATATTTTAGAAATGAAGTTATGGGTACTACCTAAATCCACAAGTACCATGCAATTTTTCTTCTTAATGTTGTATCTTACAATCTTGAGGGTTTGAAGCATCAATACACTTCCCCTTGCATGAAATAATATTTCACACTTCATGTATTGATGTGTATTGTGTAAAATGTATAGATATTTTTCCTACTCTACAGAGTTCACAATTTTTTCTTGGCCCATTTGTGGGGATGCCTCTAATTTCCCCTCACCATTATTTCCTAATATGAACAATTTTATTTCTTGACATTTATTACCTTGCACTATTTTTTGTTGTAACCAAAACATAATCCTTATGTTATTCTTTCTTCTATTTATTTCTATGATGTTTGGGTGAATTGAGGTGCCATTGCCCTATCTCCACCTCCTACATATGTTATAGTGGTAACTTGCATGTAGACATATTCATGTTTTGAAAAGAAAATTGTATAACTTCATCAACATTTTCTATATGTAGGAAAATCTCATGCTTCCACCCATATAAGCTTCCAATAAATGTTTATTACTATGTTATCCACTCTTGTGGAAAATATGATGTAGGAGGATCCTTGGTCAAAGGAAATCTGCATTGACTAATTTTAGTTAGTAGCTTAGGAGATGGAAGTGTGCTACCACACCCATTTATTATTATATTTTGACAACACCTCTATTGCTCATTGTTGTTGTAAAACTTCTATTTCAACACTATAGGCGTTAGACTATTTCCACAACAACCTTACCGCGGTATTTCCATATTGTTGAGTAATCATAATAAAGTCACTACAACACCACCCTATATCTATATTGGTGTGAAATTAATGTTATTCTATGCTACATTTATACTAAACTTAGGAGGAGTACTTGTAATAGGTCCGTGTCTATCAAGGGGCTCATGACGAATCAATGGACCACTGGTGTGTAGAAAAAATGATTAGTTGACATAAAAAAATTATTATATGGGGAACTGGATGAAGAAGCGATGACTGTTCAGGGAGCCAAACCACCATGATTGTTTAACATTTGAAATAATGATGATGGGAATGGAGAAATAACTAAGGAAATAGAACCATTATGATGATTCAACCTTACAACTATTGTTTAAAAGCTGCGAATAGATGTGAATGGGGAGAGATGGGAAGCTATGAATGGAGAAGGGAAATATGTGAATGAGAGAGATAATAAGACAACAAAGTATTGGAAAGAAGAAGATATTGTGAGGTTGGAACATAAGGAGCTTGTGAAGTTGGAACACTTAAAATATATATTATATATTACATAGCAATGGAACACATAAAATATATTGCAGAAATACAAACACAGAAAATGCATAAAACAAGAGAGGCACAAATATATGTGGTTCACCCAATTTTGGCTAAGTCCACGGAGAAACAACCAGTCCTTCGTTTTATATTATCTAGCAAAATGAAGAGATACAGCCTACAATAGATCCGCTGTAATTCCCTCTTCACTCTCACACAATCTCCTCTCTCTTTCTCACTCATAATATAGATCTACATAGTGAAAATACCATTCCCTCATATATAGCGAGGTTTCCTTCTAGGGAAAAGACTCTAAATTAAACATAACTTCTAGCATCAGATCTCTGCCTAATGAACGACTCGGATTGATTATGAAATTACAACATTTTACAAGGCAATTTTACATCTATTTTTAGCTTCGCCCCCCTTGGACACCCCTGGCGTCATACATTTTACAAGCGGTGTTGCCACCACGTTACGAATTGGGGTCCAATGCAGCGATACCTATGAATAAAGAAGATAATCAAGCTCCACACCCAACAATCTCCCACTTGGAGACTGATCATAACAACTCCACCACTACTTCATTTGTTGGACAATGACTCCACTTTTGACCTGGTTGTTTTTCATCTTCATCATCATACTTGAAGACCAATTGAAACTGAGTAGAATCTCAGTTTCTCCCTAGTTACAACTTTTCTTAACATATATGTAGGATTCTAGCTAGTGTGTATCTTTTCTAGCTTCAATTGTCCATCTTCCAACACTGACCATATGAAATGGTACTTGAGTTGTATATGTTTAGTATTGGAATGTAATGTAGAGTTCCTTGAAAGATGTATGGCACTCTGACTATCACTGTATAACATGCCCAACTCCTGATTCTTACCCCATTCATCTAGAAACATTTGTAACCAAATCATTTCTTTACTAGCCTTTGTAGCAACAACATACTCAACTTCTGTTGTTGAGAGTGCAAAAACACTTTGTAGTTTTTGAACCCAACTGATAGTTGTTCCACCTACAGTAAACACATACCCTATTGTGCTCCTCCTATTATCTCTATCACCCACCATATCTGCATCAACATATCCTTGTAGAGCAATGTTTGAACCACCAAAACATAATGCTTGATTTGTGGTACTTCTCAAATACCTGAGAATCCACTTCACCGCCATCCAATGTTCTTTTCGTGGATTGTTCATGTACCTACTTACAATTCCCACTGCATGTGCAATATCAGGCCTTGTGTAGACCATTGCATATATTAATCTTCCAACCACTGATGCATATGGAACTTTAGACATATAAGCCATTTCTTCTTGAGTCTTGGGACACACCTCCTTACTTAGTTTGAAATGGATAGCCAAAGTTATACTAATTTGTTTTTCATTCTGCATATTAAATCTTTTCAACACCTTTTCTATGTACTCACTCTGAGACAATGTTAATTTTTTGTTCTTCCTATATCTAGTTATTCTCATACAAAGGATTTGTTTTGCAGCACCCAAATCCTTCATTGCAAATGAGTTTGCCAATTTTATTTTGAGCACATTTATTTCCTGCATGTTAGAACTTGCAACAAGCATGTCATCTGCATACAATAACAATATAATACAGTTGTCATCATTTTTCCTTTTGAGATAAACACAATGATCAGAGTGACATCTAGTATAACCTTGTTCAAACATAAACTTGTCAAATTTTAGATACCACTCCCTTGGAGCCTATTTTAAGCCAAACAAGATCTTGTTCAACCTGCACATTAGTTTATCCTTCCCTTTGACCTCATATCCTTGTGGCTACTGCATATATATCTCTTCCTCCAAATCCCCATGGAGAAAGATTGTCTTTACATCTAACTGCTCAAGATGCAAATCTTCAACTGCTACTAGACTTAAAATAGTTCTGATTGAAGTCATTTTAACAACATGAGAAAATATCTCATCAAAGTCTATACCCTTTTTCTGTGCAAACCCCCTCACCACAAGTCTAGATTTATACCTTTTTCTACCTCCATCTTCTTCCTTCAACTTGTAAACCCATTTATTCTACAATGTTGTTTAACCTGCAGGTAACCTGACTAAGTCCCAATTCTGGTTATGTGCTTAGGAGTCCATCTCTTCTTTCGAGGCTTACTCCCACTTTTTCCTGATTTCTACCTACCTTGCTTCTTTATAACATTCTGGTTCACCAGAATCAGTCAACAATACATAATATAATGAAGGAGAGTATTGTTCAGGGTATCTACTTATCCTGGTAGATCTTCTAACACCACATTCAGGCATTTGAAGTGCTTGTTGCTATTGTGGTTGTTGTTATTGTTCTGGATGTTGATCATTATGATTTTCAAGCACCTTCACTTTTTCTGTGATCTCATCAGGCATTGTGTATTCTCTATTTTCTTTTTCATGTTTGTTTTCATGCATCAAATCCTTATACAAAACCTTTTCATTGAATATAACATCTCTGCTTCTAATGATTTTTGTTTCTCATAATCATAAAAGTGATAACCAAAATCATTAACACCATATCCAATAAAGGTACATTTCGTTGATTTTTCCTCAAGCTTTGTTCTATTTTCTTTATTAATGTGGACAAAGGCTTCACAACCAAAAGCATTTAAAAATGTGTAGTTTACCTTTTTACCTGTCCATGCCTCCTCTAGATTATCACCATCCAAGGAACTTGAAGGCCTTTTGTTTATTAGAGAAAAAAATAGTATCTACAACATTTGTCCAAAATTGTAAAGGAAATCCTGCAAGCAATCTCATGCACCTTGCATGCTCCATGATTGTCTTGTTCATCCTTTCTGACACACCATTTTCTTGTGGTGTTCCTGTAATTGTCTTTTCTCTACAAATTCCATTCTATGAAAAATACCTATCAAACTCTTTGTTGTAATATTCGCCTCCATTGTTCGATCTGAGACACTTCAACCTTTTTCCTGTCTCATTTTCAACCAAAGCTTTCCATTTCTTAAAAGTATCAAATACATCAAGTTTATTTCGAATACAATAAATCTAGGTTTTTCTGTTTGCATCATCAGTAAAAGTAACATAATAACGAGAGCCACAGAGAGATGATACCTGAGCAGGTCCCCATACATCTGTATGCACAACCTCTAATTTTTTTCTCTTCTTTTCTTTCCCAACTTTGAGGAATCTGACTCTCTTCTGTTTTCCATAAACACAATTCTCACATAATTTTAAATGAACATGCTTCAACCTGGCAACAAATTTCTTGAGTGAAGAATCTGCATGCCCCTCTCACTCATGTGCTCAAGCCTATGATGCCACAATTTCGTATATTCTCCTATAGAGGTTAAAGCATTAGCAGAATTAGAAATACCATTGCATAAATACAATGTACAAACCTTTTCTCCTTTTGCTATTACCGAGGCTCCTTTAGTGACCTTCCAGGTTTTATTTGTAAAAGTAGTCACACAACCTTCACCTCCCAATTGCCTTCTCAAAATGATATTTTTCTTCAGATCTAGAACATGCCTTACTGCCTTCAACAACCATTGATTTCCATTATGTTTTTTTGTGAAAATTGTACTCATTCCAATTATTTTACAGGGTTTATCATCACCCAACTGAACCTGTCCAAAATCTCCTTGAACATAATCATGAAAATGTTTCCTATCAGGTGTGGAATGTAAGGAGGTCCCTGAATCTAGCACTCATGCATCAATAATATTTTCTAATGAAGGAATCAAAGCATCTTGCAACACATCACCTGTAACATTCGCTTCATGATTGTTTTCTTGTTGCGCGTCTCCTTCTTTTCCCTTTCGAGACTTGCAGTCTTTCTTCGAGTGTCCTTTCTTCCCACATTTCCAACACACTATCCCTGATCTGGACTTGGATCTGACTTTCCTTGACTTACTGCGATATCATGGGCTCTTTCCTCTTTCCATTTTCCTTCCCCTAGTCTCTATAGTCAAAGCATTACCTGATGTCTCACCAGAGCTTTTCCGTTGCATTTCCTCGCTAAGGATTGCACTAAAAACGTCATCAAACTTTAAAGTATTAGATTCAAAGACAGAGTTACTAATGGCCATAACTAAACCATTCCAAATTTCTCGCAATGAGCATAGAAATAACAGAGCCCTAACTTCATCATAAAAAGTTACCCCTACAAAACTTAACTGACTGGTAACTGTATTAAATTCATTTAAATGATTAGCAACAGATCCACCTTCTGACATCTTCACACTAAATAAACGATGCATAAGAAATACCTTATTTGAGGCCGAGGGTTTTTCATATATTTTGGCCAATGCCGACATTAAACCCTTTGTTGTCGTTTCCTTTGAAATATTAAAGGCTACTGATGCTGCTAGGCACAACCATATTGTTCCAAGTGCATTTCTATCGAGAATATCCCACTCTGTGTCTGTCATACTCATCGACTTATTTTCCTTTCCACTCAATGGTAGGTACAGATATTTCTGATACAGATAATATTCCATCTGCATCTTCCACAACAGGTAGTTTTGGCCGTTAAATTTTTCGACCCTAAACCTACCATCTTCCGCCATTGCTCCCACTCGAACTAGGAACCCTTCTCTCCTATGAGTTTATCAACCAAATAGACCTTTGGTTTTGATACCGGTTCTAAGAAAATTATATATTACAGAGCAATGGAAAACATAAAATATATTGCAGAAATACAAACACAGAAAACACATAAAACAAGAGAGAAATAGATATACGTGGTTTACCCAATTTGGGCTACATCCACAAAGAAACATCCAGTCCTTCCTTTTATATTATCCAACAAACTGAAGAGATACAACCTACATCAGATCTGTAATTCCCTCTTCGCTCTCACACAATCTCCTCTCTCTTTCTCACTCAGAATATAGATCTACATATCCGCAATACAATTCCCTCATATAGAATGAGGGGTTTCCTTCTAGGGAAAAAAACCCTAAATTAAACATAATTGCTACTGTCAGATCTCCGCCTAATGAGTAGCCTAAATTGACTACGAAATTACAAAATTTTACAGGGAAATTTTACATCTATTTTAGCTTTGCGGCGCCCCCCCCCCCCACCCACCCTCCTTGGACCTCCCTGGCATCATACATTTTACGAGCAACATTTCCACCACATTATGAACTAGTGTCCAATGCAATGATACCTCTGAATAAAGAAGATAATTCCACACCCAACACACTTTGTGGGTGGGGACCACTTAATTGGAGTGGTTTCGTATAGACTATGGGAACCCCCTTCCTTCAAGTGGTGTCAGAGCTCATTTAAGCTCTTGATATTGGTTCCTTGTTAGAGATTTTATCGTGCATGGTTATGGTTGGACCCACAAGGGGTTGTTTATGGAAATTGAAGGAGGGAATTTTGTGAGAAACCAAACATGGATAAGGCTTTCGAATTTGGTTAATTTGACGATAACTAGACAACTTGTAGGAATGTTTTCGCATAGAGAAGGAGTGGCATGAGGAGTTGCTAGAAATAGAGAATCTAATTATTTGAGAAGGAGAATAGAAAATTTTGAAAATAGAAGACTTGGGGTTGCTAAACTAGACTCTGATTCATAAGATGAAATTAAAAAAGAGAGGGATGTTGAGAAGTGGACCTAGTAGTACATTTAATATCTTTTCTGAAAGACATAGGTAGTGCAAAGGTGGAAGTTTCATACTATGATGGTAGTTTAAAGGTGATCCACAAATTTCCATGGATATTCCACTGGAAATTGCATCACAACAAATTTGATAAAATTATATTTAAAAATATCTACAATGTTAGGGCTTCATTTCTCTTTAGATTTCTGGATATGTAAATTATGGTTAATTTGGCATGCATGCAAAATAAAAATTAGATAGGAAATAGAGAAAAATGAAATAAAAAATCACAAACCACAACTTGACACAAGATATGAATTGGGAAACCCTTTTGCAAGAAAACCCACTGGAAGGTGAGGTTGCTCTACTCTCTTTCTCTAAATAGAAAAGTTTGTGTACAAAGAAGTATTGCATGTGGAATGTGCACTACAATGCACAAAGCCTCTTTGTGTACTATATCTCCTATCTCCCTTGACTATTTTTTCTCACCTATGGAACACATTTACTCGAAAGAATGAGACTCCATTTCCTCCTAGTTAGATGATTATAATTCAACCTAATAACATACTATTAGTTAGGTTTGACTACCTCAACTCTTACTAAAAGTTACAATATATCCTCTTCTAGAGTCTTCTTTACAACAATCATGTAGCTATCCCATTTTCCATTAATAATGGGGGATTACATGACATGCTCTCGAATTATGGTGGTGAAAATAGGAAGGTCAACTTTTGAGTGGTATAACTTTTGCATACAAACTCTGATTAACACAATTCTTGTGTTTTTAATGTATTTAAGAATTTTTTTATTGACTCGGGGTAAATTTATACATAATTGGGATGGAGAATTGAACTAGTGTCTTAAGCTCAAGGAGTGTCTTAACAGACCACCCTATCACCATCTATCCAAGAATATGTCTTTGTGTGTAGAATATGAGAAAAATGTGCCACACTAAAGTGCCAAATTTTTATCCCCCAAAAATGACATTTGATGCCTACAAATTCTCTCACAAGGTTTCAAACCTCAAGTATGCCCCGCCAGTAAAAATGGTCCCGTGAGTTGATTCCTCCACTTTTTCCATTGTCAAAGCATCAAGATGGATGCGAAAAAATATAATGATCCAATCTAGATCACATCTCCCCATTTTGGGAGGATTTTGGTCCCTAAAAGCTTCTACTAAATGAGGTGAGGAAAATTTTATTCCACCTTTTCTCAGGTGTACCATTTAGATTTTCCTAAAAGTAGTCTCTTTAATCCAATTTGCCAAAGGTCATGCTTCCCATGTCTCATATTTCTTGACATTTTTTACAAAATTGTATCTCCTATCAACTTTGCTTGAGCATTTGGTGAAAAATCCTCCATAGAAGGTAGGACCTATTCATATTCTTTATCTATTATGGAAGGCTCTTAGAGTTTTAGATTCTCTACATTCAAAACTAAGTAAATGCACATGTATGGTGGTAGACTAAGTCAATAGGCGTTATGGCCCACCTTTTCCAGTATCTCGAAGGGGCCTTACCACAAAGCCTTGATTTTCTTACCATGACTATATAGCCTCTCTTTATTCAATTGTAGCCATACTCTATCTCCCACCTTGAATTTTTTTTTTTTTTTTTTTTTTTTTTTTTTTTTTTGCTGATCATGCTTGGCCTTATATTTTTCCTATGAATTTTTCTATGTTGTTCATACTTGTATATGGATCTTCCTGATATTCTCTACAAATATTTCATCCCTCAAGGTGTCCCTTATAAGGCTTCCAATATGCAATACCCAAAGGTGAGGGAGAAAAATATCCAAATCAAGTTTCAAATGGGAACTTACCAATAAAAGTGTGGACTACTATGTTATAAGAGTGTTGTATGTATACCATATTTTCACCCTAGTTATTTATATGCTTCTGATTATAACCCCTCAAAAGCTACACAAAATTCATTTTGACTACTTATGTCTTCCCATGTGGATGGAATGTTGTATACCTATTCAACTTGGTGTCCATATTATCCCACAATGTAGCTCAAAATGTATTTAGAAATATCATGTCCCTTTCTAAACCAATTCTCCTTGTTATCCCAAAGTCACCCAAACTTGTCTAAAGAAAAAGTTTGTTTCTTCTTTCCCAATAATGGTAGTTTGATAGGGAATCAAAACTCACATCTTGTTGAACTTGTCAACTACCATGAATTACTAGTCATGTCCCTTCCCATTTGTTGGTATACCTCCCACAAATTCCATGGAAATTATTTTCCAAGGATGAATGGGTACTGGATAGGGATGTTATAGACCATGTTTCTTGTTACTAGACTTGCTGGTACAACAAAGCATGCATCTTCTTATGAACCTAGCTACTCGTTCTTACATATTGGGCCAATACACATACCTCTGCAAGTTGGCCACTATCTTCCCTACATAAACACGCCTTGCAACCTTGGAGGTGTGAGCCTCTCTAATTAGCTACCATCACTCACCTTTAGGAACACATAGCTTATCTAACATGTAGAGTAACCCATCCTAGAGATGGTAGTCAATGGTGTTGTCACCATCAAGCACATGAATTTGACTCTACAACTACTAAAAGACCTCCTTGAAGTCCTCATCCTCTAAATATGCCTCTCTATATACATCATAGGTGAATGGCTCCATGTGCATCATAGTTCCCAAAGCTATGACATTTGACATGGGTGGCCTTTAAAGTATGTCAACCAACTTAGTTGTGCTTCCCTACTTGTACTTAATCACTATACAAAACTACTATAGATTCCCCATCCACTTATAATGCTTCATTTGGTGATCTATGCGGATCATTGTCTCCTTTATATTCAGATATTTCTTCCACGTCTACACACCTTTCACTAGGGCATAGGGATCCTCATCATAAGTAGGGTAGTTAAGAATTTCCTCCTTGAATCAAGGCTACTCCCATAACATACCCACTAAATTTTTTTTCCACTTTGAAGGGCTACTACAATTTTGGAAATTCCAAAACTAGTTCTTGACTAATATTCTTCTTTAGCTCCTCAAGGGTCCTATGATGACCCTTTCCCCACTCGAAACTCTTGCCACTTATTGTTATGGTGTGGAGTGGCACTGCTACCATTGAAAATGAGGATATGAACTTCCTTAGATACTGCTCTACCCCAATGAAACTCATAACCTCAGGAACATTAGTAGGAATTGTCAATTTCAACTCTCCTCCACTTATCACATATCCTAGATACACCAGAGACTGTTGTGCAAACTCACACTTCTTGAGATTTTCTAACATCTAGTGCTTCTTTAATGTCTCCAACACCTGCATCAAATGTGAGATGTGCTCCTCCAAGGTAGAATTGTATACTCGTATATCATCCAAATATACAATAACAAATGAATCTATAAAAGGGAACAATATATCATTCATTAAACGCATAAATGTAGTTGGTGCATTGCATTGGTTGAATGGTGTGACTAACAACTCAAACAAATCTTGCCTGGTTTTGAAGGCAGTTATATATATATATATATATATATACATATATAAGCCTAGTGATATCCAGACTTTAAGTCCAATTCATTGATGTAATTTTCTTGTTGCAACTAATCCAATAGATCATCTACCTTAGTAAGGGGTGCCTTTTCTTGAGTGTGATTTTGTTTAATGCCCTGTAATCAATACACATCAACTAATTCCAGTTCTTCTTTGTCACAATGATGGTGGGTGACCCACATGATTATATACTCAGTCAAATGACACTCTATTCTAGTAGTCATTGCAATTGTTTCTTCACCTCACTTGCTTCTATAACTAACCTCTTTTACAACCCAATATTTGGCAATAAGGAGTATGAAAATGGTTGGATCTCATGATTCACTTACCTCTTGGGTGGTAACCATATAGGCTCCTAAAACACATCCTAATACGTCTGTAGAAACTATTCCAACTCTTTTTTTTGTTTCTTAGTACATGCTTCCAAGGATGCCTTGCCTCTCACAGACACTTCTACAAACTGATTTTCTCTTAAAAATAGTAAAACATACTTTTGATTGGAATTGATCAATTTCTTGGAGTGGTTTGCACTTATTACTGGAATTTTTTACTTGCATTTGTGTGCATTGATGCAAATATGTTTTCCATCCTTGACGAGCTAGTACTAGTTGGCTCTTCACGTGAATATTGCATCTCACTTATACATGTAGGGACTTCCAAACACCATTAGAAGTGTATCATGCCATATTGAATCGATAGTAAGGTCAAGTATTCCTAAGAAATATCCTTATTGGATGACTCCAATAGAGAATGAAGAAGTGAATAGGTAGGTGCAAGAGTTACTTGAGAAAGGGATGACGAGAGAGAGAGTTTAAGTCCATGTGTTGCACTAAAAGTATTAGCACCATTTGAAAGGAGGTGAATGGTATACATATTTGTATGATGTTAACAAGATCACTATCAAGTATAGATTTCCCTTACATTGAATGGATTACTTCATGGATTGTTTCAAAGGGGTAAATAATTTTTCAAATATTGATTTGAGGATTGGATCTCATTAGATTCAAATAAGGGAAGGTGATGAATGGAAGACAAAATTCAAGAAAAAAGATGGATTATTTGAATGGTTGGTCATGCCATTTGGGTTAATAAATTCTCTTATCACATTCATGAGACTTATGAATGAAGAATTGAAATAATTTTTGGGTAAATTTCTTGTTGTATACCTCGATGATATTATAATATTCAATAAGGCAAAGGAGGAACACGTAGAGCATGTGAGAAATGTATTACAATGGTTGTGGGAAGAGAAGATATTGATAAATTTGTAAGAGTACATGCTTTTTAAGGAAGAGTTAATATACTTGGGATTTGTAATCTCCAAGGAAGGATTGAAGATAGATCCTGAAAAGGTAATGGCCATTATGGATTAGCCAACATCTAAGTGTAGCTTTTATGTAAGAATCCTTTATTGTTTAGAAAGCTTCTACTAGGACTTTATCCAAAAATTTAGTGAGTGAATCAAATAATTATGATTCAATTGATTTTATGGATGCATTGAGAGAAATTGATAGGATAATAAATATAAACAAAGAACAAGAAAAGGAAATCAAAATGTATAAAGAGAAAGATAATAGTTTTGAAGAATAAATGGCCCAGTTAAAGGTTTGTCTAGCAGAAACTAAAAGAGTAGAGGAAGTACAAAGGAAACAACTACAAGAGAAAGAAATGCACTTCAAGAAATTGGATTTAGAAATTTTAGGACTAAGGAAAGAACTTGAAAAAGCAAAGTCTCAGTTAAACCTAAATCTCTAGTTTGCAAAGGGCTACAAAACATTGGAGAA
Source organism: Pinus taeda (assembly GCA_000404065.3). Lineage (NCBI taxonomy): Eukaryota > Viridiplantae > Streptophyta > Pinopsida > Pinales > Pinaceae > Pinus > Pinus taeda. Next base: position 53,258 of record APFE030667550.1, on the reverse strand, counting down.
AATTATTAATGATCAATGTTCTTTGTTAATCAAGACATGTCTTGCATACAATGCAACTCAAAATCAAAACAACAAAGGCTCAGATCCTATCATGTCAACAAGCACATGTACAAAAAGTTATGTCAATATTGTAAAGGGAATCAATCGTCAAAGCAATAAGGCTAAAAAAAAGTAGGATGAATAAAACCATGCAAACTGAAAAATAAAGGGGGTGAATTAGCATTGTTGTTAACTTTCCATAATGCCAAAAATCTCCCCCTTTGGAATTGATGTCAATCTACAACCTCAAATTGATCTTCTACTCTGTAAGTTGATTAAATAATGTTCCCTTTTATGCTAGTGGTTATGGAATTTGTTAGGCACATAAATCAATATTTACATGTTATCTTGGTTTTTTCGTGGAATGTTCCTTAGTTCTGAACTCAACTCTTGTTTGTTTTCCATGCTGACAACAGTTACACATAATATTTGAGCCTTTGCAATTTCAGGCATATCCCTTACAACTTTCTTCTTGTTAATCTTGACAATATTTTCAAATTGTTTATTCCTCGATCTCCTATGCCAAAGCCGAATTTCATCTTTCTTTCCCAAGAAAAATATTTCCTTTCAAATATCATTGAGGATGTATATGTTGTTTAGAGTTCTTATTGTTGTTGTTACCAATTTCATGGATCCTTCTTTCCTTATTTCACATTCTTTTGAATTGAGTAAAAGTGTGTTTCCCTGATCACACCTTTGGCTAACACTTAGAAAATTATGCTTCATATCTTCAACAAGTAAAACATTTTCTTCCTCCACATATTTGATTCCAAGGGTAATTGTGCCTTTCCCTATAATTTTGGAAAACTTATTGTTCCCAAAAGTGGCAGATCCTTGGAAAATCAAACACTGGCCGAAAGTTTCATTCTTTGTTTGGACTATGCTCCATGGTAGAGTGTTTACTTGGGACCAGATGTAGGGGAAGGGGTGCCATGGTCCATCCCGCTGTGCTCTCTGCAATTCCCAAGAGGAGACTATGGAACATTTGATGAACTGATGCACAGTCAGCAATTCCCTGTGGGAAAATCACTTCAGATTGTTTGAGCATTGCCACAGAAATTACCAGAACATTGTAAACACCATAGCTAACTGGCCGAGAAAACCTTACCATAATTTGGTGGTCAATAGTGCATGGCTCCTTTCTGTTAGGTTCCTGCTCTAGAACATCTGGAAAGCATGGAATGGGGCTATCTTCAAAGCAGAATCCAGATCCTCTGCAGCCATATGGGAGCAAACCACCAGGAATATATGCGAAACAATCCTAACAGAAAGTTGGAAGGACGAAGACTAGCAGGTGTCGCAAATGGAGGAGGCAATCCTGAAAAGACTGGAGGTAAACCAGAGTATGTTAAACAGGGGTGTCATAAGAAAAGACCAGATCCGGGTAGTGGCAGAAAGCAACTAGTATCGCCATCCCTCGCAGGGATTCATAAAGCTTAACTTTGATGGTGCCACAAAACATAAGCCGGGAGAGGTTGGCATTGGGGGAGTCTTCAGAGACACTGGGGGCAAAACCCTATGAACCTTTTCGATGGACTACGAGGAAGCCTCAAATAATGAAGCCGAACTGCATGCCTTGAAACGGGGCCTGGAAATTGTGCTCCAGGTTAATTTCAAGAGACTCCAAATAGAGGGAGACTCGAAGTTGGTGGTAGACATGGTTAGGAAACTACATCAGCAACAACCAGCAGACAAAATCAACAAGAGCTAGAGAACGGTTTGGCTTGTAGGAGAAATCAGAAAACTCCTACCCAGAATCGACTACCTAATCCCGTCTCACATTTGACGCTCTGGCAAAAAACTGGTGGACTGGCTCGCGAACTGGGGCAGTCGACATCGAGGCAAAGAGATCGATAGTGAAGGTCTGTCTCAGCTGCTCCCGGAAGAGAAAGCTCACCTCGAACATTTGCTTGATGTCGATAAGGGTGGTAAAGGCAGGCGTGAGGCGAACAACCAAGATCAGGCAGCACGCAGTAGCTGTGGGGAAAGATCGCAACAGATGGGAACGAACATCACCTCCATGGGAAAGGTCAACAGTAATAGGAATTATAGAATCAAGCAGATGACGAGGCAGGGTAGGACAGGTCAAGGGGATGGAGAAGAAACAAGAAACGAAACACCATCAAGGAAGGATCTGGAGTCAACTTGGGAAGTCGGGATATTTGACAGAGGAAGGACGACATGTGGCACAAGGAGTACAGAGAGGTTACGATAGGAACAACCGGGAAAATATAGGAGTAATGACGCATGAAGCAGGTCGATCAAGTCACACCTCTTCCTGAGATAGGGAGGTAGCTCAGTCAAGTCACACCTCTTCCCGAGATAGGGAGGCAGGGCTGTCAGTTAGAAAATTAAATGGCAAAGTAGAGGCCTGGTAGGTAGGACAGCGGGCTGATAACTACCATATGCCAGAGGCGGTTGAGGGAAAGCTCATCTAGTTTGGTAAGAACCATGACAAAAAGTAGAAAGGAGACAACACGCCCCTACAAACAAGCCTCTTCCCCGGCTCCGCTAAGAAAAGGTGGTATGTTTCCTATCACCCCTATCCTCCAGGCATTATGTTAGCTAGCAATTCTGTTATCCTTGCTTGTTCAGATATATTTTGCCCTAATGAGTAGAATACTAGTAGTAACACTAATAGTGACCTTCCCGGCACTCGGTCGGATCTCCTCTTTCCCTCTAGAGCAGGGGAGGCCTTGCAGGGAAGTTCTAGTCCCTATTCAGAGAGATGGGTGGTGAGGGGGGTTCGTTGGGTCTCGTCGTGCTCAAAGATGGGTACCACAACCCCGCCCATCGCTGTTCCCTGGATTTCTTCCGTGGCTCTCAACATGGAAACCATCCTTACCAGATGGCTAGGCTTGCTGTGCTTCGCCACGTTGTCTGGTGCAGGTTTTCTTGGGCTACTTAGAGAGGGAGGCGGGTCTTAAACCGCTTTGCTAGGAGTGTTTTTTTAAGGGTACAAACCACCAACCATGCTGAAGCTGGGCTGGCCAGCGATTGGATTTTGATAGCGTTTCAATTCAATAGCACTGGCTTGTGGTTTTCTGTTGTGATAGGTAGAAAAGCTCATACAATTTCAAGGTCCTAGGTCTGTGGCAAGATGGCTTCGAGGAAGGCTAAACTTGCAAAGAACCAGGAAGATGGCACCAACAGCCATTCAAGTAGAAGGGGAAGGAAGCCTGACTATGAAAAGACCATGCACACGATAAACACGTACATGATAGGGATTCCTCTGGAGATTCGTACTCAAATCAATGGGTGGGAGCGAGAGCTGCGAGAGATTAGAGACAACAAAGAAATCCCCCGCGAAGATTGGGAGGCACTGATCCTGGACCCGGGAACCACCAGAGGGAGAAACTCCCTTTTTAATAGAATTCTTCAGCATTACTGGATTATGAAACATTTGGTTGGCCAGGCTATGGAGGTGAACCAGGCCGTTCGTGAGGAGGAGGACGAGGAACGCAAGCAGGCTGAGGAGCATCTCAAAAGCTAGCTGGCGGAAGAAGCGGATAATATCAAGAACACTCTCTTGAAAGAGATCGTGGCCGTCCAGGTCTAGGCAGTAAGAAATTACTTGTTGTTGAAGAACATGGAACAAATGGTGTTGTACCTAAAATGGGCCATAGAGGAGAGGCAGCTGAAACTTGTTACTAGCGCCTTAGAGCCTACCCTGGTCACCTCGTTGGACGAGGATTAGCTGAGTAGAGTCTTTTCTTTTGTTTTAAATGTTGATAAAACAGAACCGTGTCTAGTTTTTAAGTCATGCTTCAGTCGTTAGCTTAGTTAGTAATAGACCAAAACATGGTTATGACAGGAAAAGGGAGCAAAACATTTTCAAATTTTCATCAAGCTTTAAGGCCGAAAGGTGGCGGTCTGGTTTCCCGCAGGCAGACCCGCCACCTGAACTTTAGTATGCTGTAATTTTGCTTTGTCATCTGGAATGAAGAATACCTAACTTTACAAAAAAAAAAGTGGCAGATCCTTATTTTGCTTTCTTCAATGTTACAAATTGGTTTTTGTATCCAGTCATACAATTTGATCATCCACTATCAATATACCATTGGAATATTCTACTTTGGGCTTGTAGGGCAAGCCCACATTCCTCGACCTTCAAATCTTCCTGCTTCTATTTCCAAGTTCTTTGTTGTTCTTCCATATGATGGATAGGAACCTTCCTTGTTTACCTTGAAGGAACTATCAAATTACTACTACAATTTATTTCTATGTTTCCAAAAACAATTCATTTGTAACATTTAGTTTCATGGCTAAGAGCACAAAAACTTTTTTAATTTTTGTTGAAAACATAATGATAATTTCTACCATAATTTCCTTCGTATTATTTCTTTGTGATTTTCATAGATATTTATAGCATAGGCTCTGTAGTTTATTTCCTTATGCCAAAAATTATTATAAGAATAACACACTCAAAGAAAAATATTCCGGTACCTAATTGTAGGTGATCTTCCTAATGGTTTTGTCCTTCTAAAGTTATGATCCTAAGTCTTGAATATTGTTCATGTTGGTTTTTATATGCCCTCCTTTACCATATTGTATTCCTCCTTCTTGATAGGACCCTTGAGCTCATCAATGCAGTTTCCTTTCTTTTCTTCATTTCTTGTTATCATAGAGCTTGAACCTTTATCAATATTATTTTTGTTATATCCTAGTCTAGACTTGTCTTTGAATGGTTTTAGTTGTTGGTGATTTCATCTAGTATTTTGGTACTATTTTTAAAGTTGTGTTGGATATCCTTCTTTCATAGTTCCTTTCCCAAGGAGACTATCTCAGCTTCTAGATTCCCGATTATTATCTCATTCTATTCTAATTTCCTCTTGAGTGTTTTTGCAGTCACTCTAGCTTCTTCTACTTGTATTTTCATATTTAAGATAGTTTGCTTGGTCTCTTCAGAGTTGTTTCCATGAATTTGTAAACATTATTTTAGTTTCTTTACCTCTTCCTTGAGTATGGGATTTTTCTTTCTTGTTCTTCTAGTATCACTTAAAGCACTAATCAACGATTCCTCAAGATCCAGTTCTTCTTATTCATAATTTCCTTCAGAGTTTTTAGTTTTTTAATTTTGAGAATATATTTCCATGAAGATCAATCTATTAGAATCATGGTCACTATCATCATCTTCATTATAGGAGCTACTATCTTCTCCTGAATAGAGCCTTTTATTATTGAATATTTTTCCCTTGTTCTTTCCTTTGTTTCTTTTTTTATTTTTATTTTCTTTCATATAACTTTCTTCTTCATCACTATCTAACCCCTTTGCAAAAGGACATTTAGAAGCATAATGACCATTTCTACCACATTCAAAACACTTTAAAGGAATATTACCTTTATATTTTCTAGTTCCCCCTTTCAAATTTCTCACAAAGTTGGCTTCTTCTTTATCATCTGAATCATCACTATAACTAAAGATTGTTTTTGAATTTTTCTTGTTCTTCCATGTCCTCTTGGAGACCTCGAAGGTTGCTTCACTTTTGGATGGAATTTCTTGTCCTGTCCTTATTTCATATGAGGTAAGAATTCCATGTAGCTCATCCATAATCAAAGTAGTTAGATCTCGCCTTTCTTTTAAAGCTGAGACTTTAGAATCAAATCTCATTGGGATAGATCTTAGTATATTTTGAAAAAATGTTATATTTGCGATATTTTCTCCCAGTCCTCTCATAGTATTCATAATCTCATCAACCTAGAGAAAGTTGTTAGGAAAAATAATAAGAAGGGGGGGGGGGGGGGGGGGGGGAAGGGTGGATCAGTATTTTATTTACTTTTATTCAATTTCAAATTTAGAAATTTGTATGCTATTGTTATTTAGACAACCCACATGTGTACACACTTTTAATTAATGATACCTGCATATATTGTGATTACCAACTTTTCATAATATCCATCAGTTGTTTAACTTTAATTATTGCATCATTAGTTCATTAGCCATTTAGTATGTAGTAAAGAACAGGTAAATCATAACAAACAAGTAACACATAAAAACATATCGAAACTGGAATTTTAGGTGGAACCCTAATGTGGGATAAAATTGTTGCTATCGTCTCTATCCTCTTCTCTTATTATAAGGAAAAAATATTCTTACAATTTTGTGCTAGCACAGACTCTGACTAGTACACATTCTCCTAACTACAGGAGGCTACAACCTCCACTTGTTCTCCAATACCCACTGGAAGGGAGATACATCCATCTAATCTCATTTATTAGATCCTAATGGAAGGTTTCTCCTACCAGCTCACCGAAGGCTACAACCGTCAACACCTTGTGGACCAAATTTTATAATATTTCATACTGGATCCACCTAAATCAACCATTAAAAAACATGCAGGCCACCTTTCATCAATTTTTCACACTGGACCCAAACCAACAATAAGCCCAAATCAATCATTAAATAAACCACTAAAGATACTTAATCACTGAACCAAGTAAACCAATCGAATCATGAAAACATCAAGCCACTAAATTCTAAATCAAACTAATCACTAAATTGAATCTCAACCAACCACTGCAACCAAATCAAATAAATGCACAACCAAAGATATACCAATTCACAGTAGATACAAACCATTATGATCAAGACATAAATGACAAACAACAAAAAATAATACAAAATTGATTAATTGTCATCACCAAGAAGTATTACAAACCCTCATCAAATTCAACTCAGAATATATACGCGGTCGTTATTAAGTAGATATATGTATATACACGCTTCCCATAAGTTAAAATTGCACATATATTTCAACGTACATAATATATTGTGTCAAAATTTATATGCGACAATACTAAAGTAGATATGCATACGTATGTGACAATACTGAAGCAAGCATGCATATAAATCTTAAAATACTGAATCAAATCATTGCTGCAAACACAACCCATGTCAGATCCTTGTGCACATAATGTCAGAAAATCACAGATCTCAACAAACATATATTTATATCACAAATCTCGCATTGTTAGCCACTTAAACATTGTGTAATAAGAAAATCGATCAAGTGTATATGTCAACATATATTCAAATATTTCATATCTAAGTCTTATCCTTTCTACTTGGTGCACACCTGTTCTAAATTGGATCACACATGAAGAATCCATCAAATGCACACTAAACACCTTGATCTCAATCCTTCTATATAGTTTTTTCCTTTGCCAATACCAAGGAAAATCCCTTTGTAATGATGCAGGTATTTGTTGATGGGATCAAACAGACTTTGTAATCACAATACTATGGGAAAATACCCTGGTAATAGCTCCTAGTTTTTTATTTTCCATGGTTCAGATTATGTATGCGAATTTTGTTCTCCGAACCTATGTATGTATGTGACTATTCTTCATAGGAATCGTGTATATTTTTCAAACTTCACATTTTGATCTTTTCTTCAAGTGGAACCTATAATGAGGCTACCAACACACTTCCTCATTCCTATAATACCTATACCAATATTGATGTCATTTGCATTAGTCATATTATAACTAGGTTTACATCAAGAACATATTTATCAAGCATGTTTCCATCAAGGACAACACAATAGCCATAATTCCAACAATATCCCCCTTTGTACTTGATGGAAACCACTTTGGTGTTTGGAAACCACCTGCAAACAGTCATTCTTCTCCCCCCTTTTGAAATCAAGGGAAAAGGGCTAAACTAGGCTGAATTAAGTACTTTCCTTTGTAGAGCTCAATACTGTAAGTCTAATCTTTTAATATGAATCATGAAATTTGCATATTGACCATGCTCCCCTGAGCATATACTAGACCTTCTAAAGATATGCAATAAGAGTAAAAGACTTTATGATTCAAGTACATGGATATACATAAGAACATATGATCTTTCCTATAGTCTATGACTTTGTTATCAATCACCCAACATAATTGGGTTGCATATTGGACCCATTGTTTACATCAATCACCCAAAATAACGGGGTTGCATACATAGCATTACATGGTCCCAATAGCTCTTACATGACTGAACTTTACAATTATTTCAACATGGGTCTTTTGATGAACTTTACATTAAGATACATACATAACATCTATACCCATAAACAAGAATCTCAACAATGAATATATTTGTATAAAAACCATGATACTCATCAGTAACCACCATGCACCATATATGTATTTACAACATAATAATCTAACAACAAAAACATAAATATCATCATCAAGAAGCCATATATATCATCATAGTGAATCTAACATGCATATCCTCCTCATCAAGTGCATTAATATTTAGCAACAATAATAAGGCACCATCCAAAACTACATCATATGCAGCCCAAACATCACTGATAACCCATGACATAGTGACATCAACAATAACCATGAACTCAAAACAACATCATGCAATTAAGAGTACTCAAGAAGACAATAATGCCAACAATTAACCATTACAAGCATAGAAGATGCCCCCCCTGAACCTGTGTCAAATATTCATCATTAATTCTGATTCATATCAATAGCAAAGAAATAGATAAATCAACAATAGTAATAAGATTTTGCAATAATTCATCACTCATCATGAACTGATACTCTTTCACACATTTATAAATAGCATAAGGGCAACACCAACAGACTGCAATAAACCAATGTCAGAACCAAAATTACAATAATGAATTGATGGAAACATATGAGAAGCTCCCTCTAAATTTGTGTTACTCCTTTATCATCATAGAAAAGTTTATGTGACTGTCTAAATAAAAAATTGCTTATGTATGTGACTGTACTTCATAGGAAACATGTACAAAATATAATTTCTTAATGTTGCATGGCCACAACTCCCCCTGGACATGTCATATCTATTCCCGATTGCATTCACTTCATCAAATGCAATATTAGTAACATAAACACCACCAAAATAATACCAACATAGGAAATCATCATCAAGATACATATGCATATCTCCCCTTGAGATCATACACCATTGATATTGTGGACCTGATAGTCATTATATATTCTCCATGAGGATATGTACCTCAAATTTACTTCTGCAGTCTCTGTTAGAAGTATACTTTAATAACAATTGGTTTTAGCAGGGAAAATCTACACTATGTCTCTGACTGCTGCTCGTTCTACCTCCAAAATTGCTTGCAATTTCTGACCATCTCATGTAACCAAAATCCTGTGATCTTTCATTCCATTTGCTTGACCTGCAATTAGTGGCCTTATGCCCAAATGAGTTACAAGTGAAACAATATCCATAAAACCATCTTTTATAGCTAGGAAATGACCTTGAAGGACTTGATACAATTTTCTTTGATACCGAAGTTTTCATATCTAATGAGTGACTTGATTCATTCTTTTGTGAAATAATAGGCTTGTTGACTTTTAATGTAAAAATACACAGAAGGTATTTTGAAATAACAATTATATATAAAAATGTACAAGTGATGTATAATGTTACAATGAGGACCCACATATATACTTAAGCAGGTGTCCTTTCGTGACTGGGCATGTCTTTTTAGACATGCCTTTTCACTTAACTAATGACTACTTAACATAATCATTACTTGATTATTTATTATTTACATTTATTTATATTTATTTATGTTTATTTTATTTCATCCAATTTATGTTCCTAACATTGCCCCTTCCTTCAAAACTTTGTCCTCAAAGCTTATTGTTGGTAGTTTCCTTCACTTTAACCTTGAATAATTTTCTTCACTTGGCTCATGTCATTGGTCACTGATAGCTCAGCTTGTACAATTTGTTGGAAACTCTATTGATGACTCTATTTTGAACCCAAGCGTATATCTATGCGCTCCCCTCCCGCCGCCCGCCCCCCCCACTCCTCCCCCCACCTGCCTTCTTAATAATATATATATAATATATAATATATATATAATATAATATTATATATATATATATATATATATATTATATATATATATATATATGTATGTATGTATGTATGTATGTATGTATGATATATGTATATATATTATAAATGTAAATTATATATATATTGTGTTGTTATATATATATATTATATATGTATTATGATGTATTATGTATATAATATTAATATATATATATATATAATAATTATATATATATGTATGTATGTATGTATGTATGTATGTATGTATGTATGTATGTATGTTGTATGTATGTATGGATGTATGTATGTTGTATGTATATGTATATGATATTATGAATATGTATATGTATATGTATATATAGATATATATGTATTGTATATAAACTAATAGTTAAAAAAAAATATATAAACTATAATATAATTATAATTATTATATAATTTATGTTAGAAAATTATATATCGCGAAGCAATGGAATACATAAAATATTATAGAAATATAAACACAGAAAACGAATAAAACAAGAGAGACACAGATATACGTGGTTCACCCAGTTTGGGCTACGTTCACCCTAAACAGCCAGTCCTTCCTTTCTATTATCCAGCAAAATGAAGAGACACAACCTACAGCAAATCCACTGTAATATCCTTTGTTTTTGTCTCACAGTCTCACCTCTCTGTTTCTCGCTCGCACACATAGAATACACATCTATTACCCAGACTCAAATACAATGCCCTCATACAAAGAGAGGGGTTGCCTTCTAGGGCAAAAAACCCTAAACTAAACATAAGTTCTACCGTCAAATCATCCGCCTAATGAACGACCCAGATTGACTAGAAATTACTATACTTTTACAAGGAAAATTTACATCTATTTTTAGCTTCGGGGCGCTACCCCCGAGCCCCTGTCGGGGGACCGCTGGCCCCCGGACCCCCCAACCGGGGGGATCGGCCCCCCCGGACCCCCGCAGGGGGGACAAGTCCTCCCCCGCACCCCCCCGTGTGGAAGGGTGTACAAACTTCCTGGGGTATACATCTGGCTGAAACAAAGACCTCTGAACAATCATGCTCCACACACAACAATTTATATATTTATAGATCAATAATTAACCAACATGATTGTATTAATTCATCGATTAATATGTGGATTTTTAGCCAAAGGTTGCAAGTTGGGGAAATATGGTAGTTGACCCATGAATTAAGTGTTGAACTGAGTGGAGGTTTTGAATTATATGGTGGACAGAGAAAGATACAGTGTTGGATGTGGGGGCATAGGTGTTGACCAAAGTGTGGGTTTTGAACTATATGTGAATACAGTGGACAACGTGGAATGTACAACGAGGAAATGTGGTGCGATAGGGAACTCGATGGATGAGTCAATGGAGGATGGATTGGTGGCCGACATAATGCATCGAGGTCGACAATAAGTGTGAGAAGATCACGAATCCTATTTGCATTAGTTTCTTTAGACAAGGATGGATTGATCATGATAAAAGAGATGATTTGAAAGAAAACTTCAGAAATATCAAACAATTGTTAAACATGACCTCCACGATGTGCAAGATTCTCGGCATGTCGTTCTGATAGCGGCTGATAAGGTAAACGGTAAACAATATGTGATAGAAATCCTCGGTGTAGGACTGGGTGCTCGTAATAGAAACATCATCCTTTGCATTGAAGCCTATGATCTCTGCAAGCTTTACGATCTCGCGCTAGAAGTTCACAGAATCGGTTCTAGCCCTGTTTTCTTTGTTTTCGTCTGTTTCTTTTATAATAGAGAAGGTCATCATTTTCTTGCAAAGAGCGCATTCCATAGCTATCGAAGCTATGGATACAAAGTAGCCATTTTCCGAAAGTTGGTTATCCAAACATGTATCATAGAACACTCTTATATAATTATATAAAATAATTATTTTATGTAATTTATATTCCACGAACCACATATCTGGCATAAATTTCCATAATATAAAACAACTAATTTTAGCAAATCTGGATAAATTTTGAGAAACTGTGGAGGGCGTTTCATATTTTGTGGCTAGACTTTTTAGTTTTCCCATGATATATGTGTTCTTCAAAGAAGTGTATAACTTTGTGCAACTAGTTGCAAAAATATATTGTTTAACACAGTATTGGGCAAAGGACGTTTCAATTGGGATTTGGTTTGTTAATGAAATGTGAGGAGGAAAAGAGGCATCATCAAAAGATGTAGAAGGGTTCACATCTATAGCTTTCTCATTTGTCACAATTTTCACCCCTTCTTTTGGCTTGAAAACTAGAATATACACTCTCTCTACCACCTCTGCTAATCTCCTTGAACTTACATCCCATTCATGAATGAGAATGCCATGGGTATTAGGTCTTAAGATTGAGGCTGAAAGAATTAGGGACATATGACTGGGATCATGAGAAATAAAGTTCAGGGGTTGTGGGGAATGCTTGGGAGAAAACCAGAATGGTGCACCTGTGCTTGTGGCAACATTGTTAGGGAAGTTGAAAATAAGCTTCTTTACATGATTTGAAAACTAATCCTCAAGCCTTCCTCTAGCCCAATAGATACAATCTTCAAATGTTAGCCATCTTTGTGAAACCAAACAATCGACAACAACCTTCAAAACTTGACTGGCCTGAGCATCCCCTGTAGACTTGATTGTTGGTATGTATTATCCTGGTTTGAAAAGAAAAATGTTTACTTTAGCTGGAGTTTTGTCTAAAAATCCTTCAAATTTATACCTTGACCATGTGAGATAGTGGTGGATATTATGTGGAAATGAGTGAAGCGTGCACATGGGTTCTTGCTTTTCAGGGGGATCTTTTGATGCTCCATAGTTCGCATTCAAATGAGGAATGATCATTTGGGTGTTGCACTTGATTCCTAGAGTTCCAAACTCTAGAAATGGCTTTTGGAAGTACGCGCACTTTGAATCAACATACAACCTGCCATTGACATTATCTAGAGCATTTAATACAACATAAACTCACTGTTCCAAAAGGAGTCATCAAAGACATTTTCGGTATCTGGGCTCACACGATTTTACAAGGATTCAATCTACAACTTCGCAAGATCTATTTGCATAGATTCTTAACGTTGAATAAATTTGTTAGTAGGCAAAAAATTAAAACTTGTTTTTGAATCGCTGGCCAATGTTTTTTCTGTAGCTTCTTTTGGCCATATCTCGCTATTATCTTCCTTATTATCGATTTTCCCTTCAACATGCTTTAACTTCTGCAAATGATTTTTCTAAACGTTGAAATGCTTCTTGAATTTTACTAAATTTCTCAATGCATTCAAGATGTAAACGTATGGCATATTGTGCAGTGAACAACGTTCAAAGAGACACATGATTATACTGTGTGGCATGGCTCTAATACCACTGAAGCAACAAAACTTATGGGCTTGTTGACTTTTAATGTAAAAATACACAGAGGGTATTTTATAATAATAATTATATATAAAAATGTACAAGTGATGTAGAATGTTACAATGAGGACCCGCATATATACCTAAGCATGTGCCCTTTCGTGACTGGGCATACCTTTTTAGACATGCCTTTTCACTTAACTAATGACTATTTAACATAATCATTACTTAATTATTTATCATTTACATTTATTTATATTTATTTATGTTTATTTTATTTCATCCATTTTATGTTCATAACAGATACCTTATCATCTTGTGGATCTTAAACCTTGTGATTGTATCCAATGCCCATCTTGATTAGAGGAGAGTGTTGTTCATTAATAATATTTTTTAGTGATTAAGATGCTTTTACCCATTTGTTTGTTTTCCCATAATCTCACCTTAGAGTCACAATTTATGCTTCTAACTTTTCATAATGCCTTTCCTTTTCTTGAAATGTTTTTTCTAAGTCTTCTGTTCTTCTATTGGTTGCTTCTAATTAAGACTTTAGCAAGTACATTTCCTTGACAATACTACTTTCTTTTGTTTCTAGTTATTTGTTTGCATTCCTATGTCTATCAATTTCCTTCAATGCTTTACTTTAAATCATCTTCTTCACAACTATCTAATTCACTAGTTGATTGATCTTCAAGATCCATAAGTTTTTTGTATCTAGTGTTAGAATTTGAATATCAATCTTCCTGATCATTAGATGTGCTTTGACTATCTTCATTAGAATAAAAACTTTTCTTGGCATAAAGCTTCTTTTTGACATTTTTCTTGTCAACATCCTTTCCATTTTTTTTTGTTATCATGTTTTTCTTAAATGACCATTTGGATACATAGTGACCTACTCTTCCACAAGAAAAAAATATAAAAGGAAGCTTACCTTTGAATTTACTAGTTCCCACTTGCAATTTTCTCAAAAAATTTGCTTCTTCCTCAACTGAAATGTATCTTGTACCTTTAGGATTTTCTTTTTCTTTCCCTTTGTATGTGGCTTTGAAGGCCAATTCTCTAATGCTTGATGCATCTCCTTTTCTCATATCATAAGCTACCAAGATCCCAGGGAGTTGTTCAAGGGTAATGTTCTTCAAATCCTGCATCTCTTGAATGGAAAATACTTTTGAATCGAACTTTGTGGTCAGTGGTCTCAAAATATTTTAACAACATCATAATCCTTTATTTCATCACAGGACCTTTCATTGTGTTAATAATCTCATCTACTCTAAAGAAAAATCTTACAATACTCTCATCATAATGCATTCTAAGAGACTAATATTGTATTTTATATGATTGAAGTTTGGCACTTTTTACCTTAGTGTCACCCTCATAGCTCTAGATAAGTTTATCCCATATTACCTTTGCAGTTCCCAGTTGCATGACTTTCACAAAGTCAAATTCATCTAATCCACCCAGGATAGCGTTTACTGCCTTTGCATTGTTCTTGTGCTATTTCTTTCCTACATTATCTATGGGAATGGAAACTAGGTATTGATATCCACCTTCAACAACTACCCATACATTAGTTCCGAGTTCCTACAAATACAATCTCACTCTCACCTTCCAAAACATAAAGTTAGCTCCATTAAACAAAGGTGGCTTTGTAGAAAATCCTCCCATTTTGCTCCTCCTGTTAGATCTCCATTTAAGCGTTCAAGCTTCTTCTGAGGGACCTACTCTAAGACCAATTGTTAGGAAAAACACCAAGGGGTAGTAAATCAATATTTTATTTACTTTTCTTCAATTTCAAATTCATAATTCTATATGCTACTATTATTTATCCAACCCACGTGTGTATGCACTTTTAATTAATGAGACCTACGTATATTCTAATTACCAACTTTTTATAATATCCATCAGTTGTTTAACTTTAATTATTGCATCATTAATTCATTAGCCATTTAGTATGCAATAAAGAACATATAAATCACTACACATAAGAAACTCATATGGACATCGAAATTTTAGGTGGAAACCCAATGTGGGAGAAAACCACTGATGTTATCATATTCGTCTTCTTCTCTTATTATAAGGAAAAAATATTCTTACAATTTTGTACTGGCGTAGACTCTTACCAGCATGCAAGCCCTTACTTACAGGAGGCTACAGCCTCCACTCGTTCTCCAATACCCACTGGAAGGAAGTTACAACCCCTTAATCTCATTTATCAGCTCCTACTGGAAGGGAGCCCCTACCCCATCACTGAAGGATACAACCCTCAACACCTTGTGGACCATGTTTCATAATATTTCATAATAGATCCACCTATTAATCAACCATCAAACAACATGCATACCACCTTTCATCAAATTTTCACACTGGACCCACAACAACAATAAGCCCAAATCAATCATTAACTAAATCACTGAAGATATTGAATCATTGAAACATTGTAAACCAAATGAATCACCAAAACATCAAGCCACTGAATACCGAATTGAACCAATCGCTGAACTATATCTCAACCAACCACTGTGTCCAGATCAAATAAATGCACAACCAAAGATATACCAATTCACAACAGATACCAACCCTTATGATCAAGACATTAATGACAGACAATAATGAATAATACAAAATTGATTAATTATCATCACCAAGAAACATTGAAAACCCTGATCAAATTCAACTCATAATATATATTCGACTATTATTAAGTATATATGTGTATATATGCGCTTCCCATGTTTTAAACCCTTGTATACGCTACAATACTAAAGCAGATCCACTATGTACATGACAATACTGAAGCAAACCCGCATACAAATCTTAAAATACTGAATCAAATCATTTCTACAAACACAACCCATGTCATATCCTTGTGCACATGCTATCAGAAAATGATAGATCTCAGCAAACATACATTCAAATCATAGATTTTGCATTGTTAGCCACTTAAACATTTTGTAACAAGAAAATCAATAAAGCATATATTTCAATATGTCTTCATATTTTTCATATTTGAGTCTTCTCCTTTCTCCTCAGTACACACCTATTCCAGATCAGATCACACATGAATAATCCGTCAAATGCACACTAAACTCCTTTATTTCCATCTCTTTATATAGTTTTTTTCCTTTGCCAATACCACAGACAAATCCCTTGGCATTGATGTTCATATTTGTTGATGGGATCGAGTAGATGTTGCCATCACAATACAATGGGTAAATACCCTAGTAATAGCTCCTAGTTTTTTATTTTCCATGGTTCGGATTATGTACATGAATTTTGTTCACATAACCTGCATATGCATGTGACTATTCTTCACAAGAAATGTGTATACTTTTCAAACTTCATAATTTTATCTTTTCTTCAAGTGAAACTTGTAACAAGGCTTCCAACACACTTCCTTATTTCTATAATTCCTGTACCAATATTCCTATCATTTGCATTAGTCATCTTATAACCAAGTTGACATCAAGGGCAACACATTATCTATAATGCCAAAAAAATTAAGTTGCAATGTATTAATTTCATATTCCTTCATCTTCAGGTGTTCAAAATATCCTTTATAAGTTTGAAGCTTGGCCCTTTTCACCTTTTCATCTCATTCACATGCATTCTTGACCTTTTTCCAAGTTTCCTTTGTTCATTCACAATGCATAACCTTGAAAAATTCTGATCCTACTAGCCCTCCTAGAATGGCATACATAGTTCTTAAATTACTTTCGTAGAGTCTTCTTCCAAGTGGATTTGTTGGAGTAGAGGCTAGTACCTTATATTCATTTAGAACAACTTTCCAAACATCAAATCCTTGTTCTTGTAAGAACAATCTCATCCTTATTCTCCCAAAGGCATAATTGTTTCCATCAAACAATGGATTACCATGTTTGATGTATTCTTCTTTCTTATCTACAAGCCTCATTGAGATCTACCTTCCAATGGTTAAATTTTTATGAAGGAATACACACTGATACCAATTGTTGAATTATTCAACAATACTGAGAGGGAGGTTGAATCCATATTAAAAAAAATTAACTTCAAAATCTTGAAAATGCATCCTCAGGTATAAATCAAAGCACATAAATATATAGAACACAATGATTTTTACATGAAAACCATGGAATGCACCAATTGAAAGGAATCACCAACTCCCTAGTTTTTCAACATCATCTCCCTAGTTTATTGGAACCAACTAAAAGGAAGCACAAACTCCCTAATTTATCAAGACCAAAGCTTGTACAAGAGTCAATATTAGTCAAAGAAAGTCTTCTCTTTTGGAAAATGATCCTCTATCATTCACATAGGCACTTGGTTTCCTGAATATGACCTTCTTAGAAAATAAAATTCCCTCAATAAATGATTCGTAAACTTGACCTCTTTATTAGTAGAACTCGACCTCTAAAACTTTTTCTCCTCCACAAGGTTCGACCTTCTCAATGGAGGATAGTGTTAGATATTCAAACAAACATGAAACTCACCTTCAAACACACCAGGATTTAGCCCTCAAAATAGGCCTAGGTTCATCCTTCTTTGTACTAGAACTTTGATCCTGAAATTGAGCCCCAATAGGGACAAGTAATTTTTCTCAAGACATGCTTGAAATTTGACCTTCCACACCAGAATTTGGCCCTCTACATAGACTTAAAATTTTACTTTCAAAGGGGACATAATTCAGCCCTCAAGAACAATTCTGCAATCATCCTTCTAACTATGGCCAAAAACCTTCAAAAGTTATACCAAAATCCTTCCAAAATAAGCCACAACAACCTTCTAAAATAAGCCAAAAACCATTAAAAAAAGGTGCCAAAAATCAATCCCAGAATGTCTCTCCAAACCATCTACTCTTCACTTATGGTTCATGACGTATGGACCTCAAAATGCCTCCTTTTCTTTTCTTGTATGAACAAATATGAACTTGCTTGAGTGAATGACTTAAAATTCCCCTTCTTGTGCCTATTTATAATGCATTCAGGGTCTAGACTAGGAAAACTTGTCCATTGGATGGGCCAACTCATCCATTGGATGGAGTGGCTTGTGCAATTGTCAAAATGTATAGTGAATATTCAAGAAATCATTTATCCACAATCATGAGCAGTGAGAGGGACTATAATATACCATTGGAAAGGTATCAAACCAAGCATTCCAACCATATATGTTATGCTTCCATTTAATCTACGTAAACATATAAAAAATACATTCAAAGATAGGGTATCTAAATGGGACATCAAAAATCCAAAAACAATATTTCGAAATGTGCTATTGAATATGTAACTTTCTCTTTCATTTGGACAAACTTTGATGTCAATGAAAACTTCTTTCAACATATCTAACTACTTAAGCAAGAAACAACTTCAAGTGATGGAGTCAATCTAGATGTGATATAATTTTTAGACTTTTATT
The DNA here is from genome assembly GCA_000404065.3 of Pinus taeda. Lineage (NCBI taxonomy): Eukaryota > Viridiplantae > Streptophyta > Pinopsida > Pinales > Pinaceae > Pinus > Pinus taeda. Next base: position 34,638 of record APFE030667550.1, on the reverse strand, counting down.
GTTTGCTTTATATTTTTCTACTGTAATTTCCTCAAATTGTAGTCACTAGACAAAGGGACATTTTTGCAAGAAATATCTTAGCTTAGCTCTTAAATTAATACCTTCTAGGAGTTATTTCCTACATTTTTATAACTTTAATTTTCAACCATATAAAATTTATGTAGCATGCATTGGACAACCTTTCTCATTTTTATTTATTGAATGTAGATGGTGTTATAGACATATTTGGGCACTTCAACCCCAAGCTTATATGTCGATAAAATAAGGCTCATCAACCCCTAAAAGAGTTGTTTCATACCCTAAAAGAACATGGTCATCTGATTACATCATTCCCCAAAAGTTCCACCTGAGAAACCATCCAGAAATGGCTTAAACTAAACCATATTGACTGCTACACTGGCCAGGTGTGATGCATACTGAGTGGTACATTGCCTAGGTGTGATGCATACTAATTAGGCCTTCTATAGGGTGCGATGGGCGAGGATAGACAAATGTACGAAACAGTTTTCTAGGTGGTTACTCATGGAATCTTCTAGAAACTTCTCCTATGACACTTACCTCTATGAATTTGCCCAGGGATGAGTAAGAGATCCAAGAAATCTCCAAGTGGGACCAATTGTAACAAGTAGAATGACACTAATCAAAACCCTAGAGATGACTCACACCCTTGCGCAAATCTATAAATGGATCCCTCATATAAGAGATCTAGGGGCTGTAATATTGTGAATTGCAAGGAAGTGCTGATAGTTTGTATTTGAGGAGAAGAGCATTGTATTGTTGGTGTGATCTTGCTATTTCATGAGTTGAAGAGGGATTGAAGCTGGGAGGATGATGCTGGATCAGAAAAATGGGTTGTAATTCTCCCTTCTATTTAATAAAGTTCTTCAATTTTTCTTCCATATGACTGTGCAATTGTGAATGTTATCATTTGTGAAAGTTGTCATTTGTTCATTATATATATGATTCTATAATGTTTATGTTGTAAAAGATCAAGATGCTTTGACGGTTCTTTGTTGCACAGGTACTGTCCAAGTGGGTTAAGTATAGGGAGGAGTTACAAGCTCTGTCAAGGGGGAGAGAGATCAAGCAAGGGATTAAGCGGTAGTTCCAGGTTGGTTCCATTATCTTTCTCTTATTTGTTACACATATAAGAAATCATTGAATTGCTTTAAACTGTTGTTTCTAGGGCAGTTGCCAAACCTAGAGGGCTAGTCATTCGACAAGACACTAGTTTTCCCATAAACAAATTGGTGACTCCGCTGGGGATCAAAGAGATGTTTGTTTGTGGTTATTGTTTGTTTTATAAACTATAGACAGAGCCTAAAGTCAGCTAGGTAGCCTTCGAACTGCTCTTGCTCTGCAATTTCACAGTAGATGAATGCTACTTCAGTCAATCTCTGGTTTAGTTGATGAATTAAACATTTGGCTTGCAAGCATTCTAGATGCCCTTTTGGTAGCTCAGTAACCTCTCAAGACAATCCTTAATACTTTTATTTTTACTGTCCATCAAAGCTCAACTTAACCCACTGAAAATAGCTGCACATCTAAGCCAAAACCCACTTCAGTTGCGCTCCCTGGCCCATCGCATTGTCTGTCATTGTAACCCAGTATGCATCGCACCTCCCGAGTGTGTAAATTGTGATGCATCCCTATTTCTGTGAAAGCCCATGTGCGATGACTGACTAAACCTTTTTCCATTCTAGAAATTGGGGGTTTTGACCTTGTTTTCAATTTTGTTTAGTTGTTTTTCTTCTTATGAACAATACCTCCTTACTGAAGCGTATTTGCATCACATAGATTAGCTTCCATTAGATTAGGATTAGTGAATGTTTTTTGTATTTGTTCATCATTTACAATCCTTTGTTGAAAAGTTGTTTAAATTAATCTATCACTTTGATACAAAAGGTGTCGTAATTGTCGTTTTGAGTCGAAAAGAGAAGTGTCGTGGATTCTTCCTTCCCTGGATAGTCGATTGTACTTTTCATTATGTATTTTGTTTGATTTTTTTTTATTCGAAGTTTCAAAAGCATTTTTTATTCAAAATTGAAAAGTTCCATTTAGTCTTCCTTTCTCTTTTGAAAACGAAATTGTCAAAAATGTCGCTTTGAGTAAAATATTTCAGATCTTTGCTACATTTAGTTTTCCTTTTTGGCATTTTTCACATTAAGGGGAATGAAAAACAAATACATGCATTTGCATTTAGCATTTTGTAGTTTGTGTGCAAAAAATGATTTAGGAAAATGCACTAAAGTGTGCTCTTTGCTCTTTGTTTGAAAGAATTGTAATCTCTTTCCCTAGTAGCTAGGATTTTCATTGCTCAAAATAAACAAAGATTGTTTATCATTATAGATTTCATTTTAGGAATTTCAAATAAACATCACGCGGTGAACCATTGAAAGAAAAACTCTAAACAAGATCAACTCTAAAATAATTTTCAATGAGCCTAGCAATGCTTTGGAACTTAATGCAACACATCTAGAGGTCTAGGCTAGAAACGTGTTCCGACGTCATTAAAACTAGTAACTATCATTTTCATTGAAGGTTGGGTGATTCCTCCTCGTTATGAAAAGTGCTAGCACGGACTTGTGCTCCCCATACCGTCGCGTAGATATTGGGAGACCACAATAGGCTTATATCCTTTATCCATAGGAAGCCAAGTCTACCTCCTTATTGCTCACAATGCACTGAACACAACATTAAGGAAGATTGACTGTCGTACATAAGTCCTTGGTAATTTCTCTTTGATTTATCACCAAGGTGTATATTGCAGTTTTGCGATTGTTTTGGTAATCCCTCTGTCTAGATTTTCCAGAGTAGTCACTTTCATTCCTTTTCGACTCTTTAAAAGAAAAGGTCCATATGAGCACTTGTGAATTCAGGCTCATTAAAAATCAAAGGAGACTAGAGTCATCCTTAGCTTTTTATCGACTCTTAAAAACTGAAAAAGAAAAGTTGTGTCAAAGTGTCATTAAAATTAATTGAATTCGGAATAACATCCCTATTCCTTCGTTGATCTTAAGTTGAGATATATGGAAACAAACCCGGAATCCACCAATCAAGGAATCCCTTTCAAGAGGAATCATAGTCCTTTTTCTTCTTGGGGAAATATTGGTGCTTCGTATATGGCCACATTGTCCCTCCTGGGAATTACCATTGGCTTGCCAGTATGGCTGTTTTCAACCTATGTGGTTCAAAATGTCATGATTCCTGCGCAATTGAATCAACCTCCAGTTGATACTGAAGTTGACCCTTCGCCTTCCTCTTCATTTGTTTGTCCCTCCCCTTCTTCCTCTTCGCTTGGTGAAAGTAGTGATGCTAGTAACCAAGTGGCTGAGAAGAAGAAGAAAGGGAAGGAGAAGAAGAAGAAGCCAATTCAGCAAGGGAGCAACCAATCAACCATTGCTTTGAATGCATCATCTGGTGAAAATCCGCACATTAAACTTCCCAAACCCAAATTTCCAAGGACATTTTGTTCATTTCAAGCTTGTAAAAAAATGAAAACGAATCCCAGCATAGTTCCCCCATGGTTCAAGCTTGTCAAAAATGAACTCACCTTCAACTAAATAACCTTTGTGATTTCCATTCTATCAGCCTTTTGAGCCTTGGTTGTGTACCTCTCATCACCTCCATTCCTTTGTCCGATCATACACTCTCACTTGGTTGTTTTACCCTTTTTGAGGAACAGTTGCAATGAGTGGTCTTATTAGCCAGCCTCTTCATAGAATTCACCATGTTTTGAGAAGTTCCAAATTCACCAGAACCAGTTGCTATCCTAGACACCACTCGTTCCTCAAAAATCGAGAATCCTTTAAACCCTTTTCAAACTCGTTAAATATGAAAAGATTGTCGAGAAATTGGCCTTTCCAGCTCGTTAAAGTGCTTGGAAATGTCATCCCTCCTGTATGATTTTATACTTTTTTGGATCTGAGGGATTATCTTACAAAACATTTTGAGCAATTTGCCTTTCCAGCTCGTTAAAGTGATTGGAAATGTCATCCCTCCTGTATGATTTTATACTTTTTCGGACCCGAGGGATTATCCTACGAAAAAGTCGAGTGCTTGTCTTTTTCGGCTCATTAAAGTGATCGGAAAAGTCATCCCTTTGGTATTATTTTATCCTTTTTCAGAACTAAGGGATTATTTTATGAAAAAGAACTTCTGGAGTTTTCTTTTTGCCCCTTTTCAAACTCTCTAAACATGAAAAGGACCGAGTTATCCTTGTCGTTAAACTCATTAAAACAATAGCGACAAACTTGTCCATTCTATACAAGACAGAGTTCCCTTTTCAAACTCTCTAAACATGAAAAGGACCAAGTTATCCTTGTCGTTAAACTCATTAAAACAATAGCGACAAACGTTTCCATTCTAGACAAGACCGAGTTTCACTGTTGCTAGACTTGTTAAAACATAGCGACAAGTTTTCCCAAAGGGAAAATTTTAGAACAAGCATATGTTATCCTCCTCAAGCTTGACAAAAATAAAGAGGTACTGGTCAGCAATGACTGGGGAAAAAGGGAAAAAACTTGAAGAACTTATGGTAGCAGGTCGCTCTTGAACATGACACTTTCACTCCATCACCATTATTGAGTCGGGTTGGGTTATTCTGTTCAACGGTCATCTCACCATTGGTCTTTCACACCATCCATCTTTGGGGTTAACGCTACCAATCCATCTCAGTGTTGTCGACATGTTCAAGAGAAGTCATTCAGTTGAGAAACCAGAATCCAGTTAACATCTCATCCACTACAATACCTTCAACCTTCATTTTTTCATGATCACCATTCCTGAACCTTGTGTCATAAGATCATTTTCACCTCCAGAAATCATTTGCTTTGTTTCGTGTCGTAGATGTGGGATACATCAAGGCCCTCCCACGACGAGTCACTTCTTGTTGACATTAGCTCATTATCCAAGAAGTTGACTGAGAAACACCCCTTTTAGTGCTTTGAAGCTTGCATGCCTCAATGGCAAGTTTCTCACCTCCGGTGAGAGGTTGACATCAATGACCTTCGACTGAAAGATTTTGTGTGGTGTTTGACATTGGATCATATATTCACACCACGTGAATTGTACTGTAGTACCTTGAGGGTCATTATCATTATAGGTGATTCCTCTCACAGCTGTTAACAACTCACAATATTGGCTGGTAATCAGGCGATGTCTTTCCATGTTCGACTTCAAAACATCTCCTCACATGGATTGACTTGTACATCAGGCGAAGATTGAACAAGTTTGAAGACTCTGGATCATCCATCCGAGCTACGATATATTCAGGGATATAAAACATCAAATGTACAAAGGCACTGCACAGATGGTCATTTGAACCAAGGATGATGACTCTACATCTGGAGAATCACCAGTCTACATCTACAGACGACTATCTGATCTATGCACATGAAATGAATTTATAAAGCTGAGCATGGGAATGCCTACCTCAGCTAGATCATGAAAATTATGTTATGATGATGTATTTTATTGTAACGTATGCAAGTCACCTTCCAGTTCGAAACCTCAGATCCTCATGATAAAGAATTTCACCCGACATCAAGATTTATGACTTCATGCTTTAGGGGGCAACTATTATAGACATATTTGGGCACTTCAATCCCAAGCTAATATGTTGATAAACTAGGGCTCATCATCCCCTAAAAGAGTTGTTTCATACCCTAAAATAACATGGTCATCTGATTACATCATTCCCTAAACGTTCCACCTGAGAAACCATCCAGAAATGGCCTAAACTGAACCATACTGACTACTACACTGGCCAGGTGCGATGCATACTGAGTGGTACACTTCCTAGGTGCGATGCATATTGATTAGGCCTTCTATAGTGTGTGATGGGCGAGGATGGACAAATGTCCGAGACAGTTTGCTAGGTGGTTACTAATGGAATCTTCTAGAAACTTATCCTATGACACTTGCCTCTCTGAATTCACCCAGGGATGAGTAAGAGATCCAAGAAATCTCCAAGTGGAACCAATTGTAACAAGTGGAATGACACTAATCAAAACCCCAGAGATGACTCACACCCTTGCACACATCTATAAATGGATCCCTCATCTAAGAGATCTAGGGGCTAGAATATTGTGAATTACAAGTGCTGATAGTTTGTATTTGAGGTGAAGAGCATTGTATTGTTGGTATGATCTTGCTATTTCATGAGGTGAAGAGGGATTGAAGCTGGGAGGATGATGCTGGATCAGACAACTGGGTTGTAATTCTCCCTTCTATTTAATAAAGTTCTTCAAGTTTTCTTCCATATGATTGTGCAATTTTGAATGTTATCATTTGTGAATGTTGTCATTTGTTCATTATATATATGATTCTGTAATGTTTATGTTGTAATAGATCAAGATGCTTTGACGGTTCTTTGTTGTTGTGTTTCTGCAGGTACTCTCCAAGTGGGTTAAGTACGGGGAGGAGTTACAAGCTCTGTCAAGTGGGAGAGAGATCAAGCAAGGGATTAAGTGGAAGTTTTAGGTTGGTTCCATTGTCTTTCTCTTATCTGTTACACATAGAAGAAATCATTCAATTGCTTTAAACTGTTGTTTCTAGGGTAGCTGCCAAACCTAGAGGGCTAGTCGTTTGACAAGACACTAGTCTTCCCAAAAACAGATGGTATCATCAATCCTCAATTCATGCTTCCTAGGTCTTGATGGGCTTTACCTACCTTTACCCCTTCCTAGGTAGCTGATGCCTAGATCATGTTACCTCTACCTTTGCAAATCTGACACACTTAGTAGTATAATTGCATTTATTTTTTCTTGTTTTTTTTGAACTATGAAAATGCTCTCATTGTCAGCCTTATACATTTTTAGCCCATCTCTTAAATTTCTAAGGGTGTTCATCTAGTTAGGGGAATTCTCCTCTATCCTCTTTCCAACTGACTCTTCTTCTTGACAATGCTAGAATTTATGAATGTTGTGCTGCATTATTTTAAAGCTCATCCCCTTTACTCTCTTGTTATTCGTTGGTGTCTTCTTATGTCCTATTAGACACACATAGCTATTAGTTAAAATTAATCATAATAAAAATATTCATTGGTCACTTGTAACCTTGGTGTGTTTGTAATCGTTATGTTGAAGCTAGCTGAAACATTCAATCTGTTTGGATTAGTATGCTAGTTAGAGAACAAACTAACATATCAAAATCTCTTATGCCAGTTGTCTCTATTAATTCACAATTTTGACATCAACATGCATATGCATACAACACATCATTAGTAGTCAACAATCAATGCATAGCTGAACAAAACAAATAATTAACCTTTAAATAACAAAGAGTGTGGCATTACATACTATAATAGAGATCAAATTTCTTATCTTAAGGGTCCTATATTGAACTCTTGATCTGATTTCATCTACTCTTGAGCCCATTCAGTCTGATTTTTTAACCTATGTGCTCTGATACAACACTGTAACACTACCTCCCACCCCCTTAGACTTCCCAATCAAGGTGGGAGGTGTTAAATTTAACTAACCCAACCTCCATGGCCTCATAATGGAAATGGGGTTATAAAATTCCTTCCCACCCAAAGCGTGTGGAACTCACATTGGATAGCACCATTGCATCTAGCTTGTTAATATATTTATGAGAGTATACATTTTACCTCAATCCAATCTCTAGATTGAAATTTATGCTCATTTGAAATTTGGTTCCTTAACCCTTGCCACATCGACAAGTACCCCCATGTGGTGCCCTGAGTGTCCACGTGACACTGCCAAATCACTTGTGGTCCAACATGGCTCCCACCACATCATCACACCTTTATTCTGTCATGCACACCTTTAGGTATGCTCCACCCCAAACCTTTCTGGTGCAACATAAACATTTACATTAAGTTACCAAGGGAATTCCCCAACTAGTGCCTCTGTTAGTTTGTGCCCTTAACTCGGAAACACCACAAATGACCTGGTGCTAGGAAAAAGGTGTTAATGGAAAATTTTCCATCTATGGATACTAATTTTCATATGGTTCTTTCTGTTAACCATGACAATATACAAAGAACACCCTTAAGGATCATATAACAATCGCAATCCCGGATTGACGTGGAATGACCTGTGGTTCCACCTGGCATCCACATCATCCAAACTATTATCAGCCATCTCCTCTACGTCTCATTGATGTCATGGTGACATGAGGGAGATGTCACTTTTCCGTATGTAATCCCCTCATGGTGCCACTTGTCCCCCAAATTCTTTCCCTTTGGCCATCCAAAGGTGTTGTTTTTCCTGCCACATGTTACACCATTAGCGTGCAATGCCAGTGGTGTTTCTGCTTCACATTTCCATGTCCTTCAATAATCTCACACAATATTCTCTTAGCCTTACCTGGCCTACATGGAACATGCTACCTTAGCCTAAGTCAGGGGGTCCCACAAGGATGTGCTCCTTCGTGTAATTCAACATTTCTACATTATAATAAATTTTGGGTCGAAATATGGTTTCCTTCTAATTGTCAAGGTTTTCCCATATCATGGAGACATATCTTTGCCCCCTGGAATGTACATATATATGTACAATATCCAAATGTCAAGGTTTTCCCGTCTCGCAGAGACACATCTCTGTCCCCTGGAATGTACATATCATTTTCCCCCAAAACATACATATCTCCATCTCCAAATGTGAATGTTTTCTCATCCCATAGAGACATATCTCCATACCCTAGAACATACATATATTCATCTCCAAACATTAAGGTTTCCCCTTTTGCGACCTCCATCAATAGCGCCAATTTTCCATAATGGCCAATGCTTATCACTTGGTATGGATGGCACAATACCTATTAAATATAATCACCATCGTTAAGTGTTGAATCCAAAAGTTAATGGTAATTAATTGATATTAAGGAGATTCTCTAATTTATGCCAAAATTGGAGTCCTTTTATAAAACTCACCAAGGCTTATGTAGCCTAGATACAAGTCCAAATATCTGTAACCCTTGGATTCAAAGGTTTTGATGATTTATGATGACTTTTCCAAGCTTCCCTTGGATTCAAGTTTCATTCAAAACAATATCCATGATCAGAATGAAACCCTCATTCTGACACTAGTGTTCCAGACATATATGTTTATATACATATACATATATCTATTTATCTCATGCTATGCACAATTCCAACCATTGACTTTCAATAGATTTTAAGAAACATATAATTCCATTATATTTACAACTTATCACATAATGGAAATCACCTAAAGTGATAACCCATTGAGAATTATAAGAAATCATATGTAACTATGTAAATAGATTTGTAGCTCTTTCAATACCAACAATTATATTGACTCCAAGGCCCTCTTAACCATGAAATTTCATCAGAGACACACATGAATATCACATTCCTCCATCAATCATGCTGATACATTCATTGTAATAACACACGACATCATCATTCAATACTCATAGGGGAACACATGTGCATGTAAATATACTTATCTAATCAACTCGATGAATGGAAACTGGGGGAGGAACTTCAAATCTCCACCTAACCATAGACCAAACACACGTCAATATTTCTTGTAGTTATCCACCCCCAAGTTAGATTCATTGTTAGGCCCCTATACTACTAGTGTAACCCCTTATTTTTATTAGTGAAACCCTCTTATTATATTGGTATGCCCATGTAGTCCCCATATTGTTATTATTGTGCCCCATAGAAGTCCACTATTATTATTGTTGTTCCCTTACATTATTATTGCTATGTCGACTCTGATTACATTATGACACCTCAAACTCCTATATATAAAAATGATGTCTTGTCATTTGTATCATCCAAGAATTGTTCATTTGTGTAATGTAAAGGAGGCTTCCCCCTCGAAGCGTTGATTTCTAAGGCATTGATCTTTCTTTTCTATCTTTTTGTGAGTTGGTTTCATAACATTTGGTATCAGAGCTTTGGATTCTAGGGTTTCGCAACTCTAAACATGTCATCGTGGAATCTTTGCTATAACTATTTTTATGAGATGTTTCAGAAGCTAAAAAAAAAACCCATTTGAGACAAAATCATTCTGAACCCCGGGTCTGAATTGCAAATCTTGTCTCGTTATATTTTTAGAGATATCATCTGAGGAAGTTAGGGTTTTTGAAAACTCCAGAGTTCCATCGCAAACATGTCATCATGGAATTTTTGCTATGATTTTCTTTCTGCGAAGGTTCGGACTCTAAAATTAAAACCCATTTGAGCTGAAATCGTGGTGAAGCTTAGAATAGAATTTTCGATCTTATTTCGCTATATTTTCGGAGATATAGTCCAAGATATTTAAGGCTTCTGTAGGCTCCGAATTACATGCCAAACAAGTGGGAAAATCGTCATAACTTTCTCTCTGAGCCTCAGATTGCAATTTCGTAAGAAACTAAAAAAATAGGACGGACTAGAATTTTCTAGGTATTCTTTTTAGGTCTGAAGGTTGAAACAATAACACATGGAACTTTGTACAAGTTCGCTCTACTGAAAAAGCATATAAGTAGGTCATCGTGGGAGATTGGGCATAACTCTTTCTTGGAGAATCCAATTTTGATCAGACTGGTGTCATTGGAAAGGGGACACAGAGGGATACTGTAGCTCGAAATTTCATACCTTGGAGATCTGAAATTACATAGTTGCATTCATTTCAAGATCGAGCTCCTAAAATCAAGAAAATTCAATGTCAGGAAGTTTTATGGCAAGGGTCCCGGTAAATTGGATACTACAGATGGAACAATATTTTTGATCTACACGATATACAATTGTTACAAAAGGTACATATTGCATATTTATATTTACAATTGAATCAATTTTTATGGTATAAAAGTCTTTTTTCTCATAAACCACTTGTCACTTGGTCAATTTTCACGGAGGAATGATAGCACATTATGAGGATACAAAGAGCAACACCTTCTTTAGCCAATTGATAAATCTCAAACAAAAGGGTTGAATGGAAGAGCACATTGAGGACTTCCAAAAATTGAATATAACGGTAGAAGATATTCCAGAGAAGCAAATGATTGATGTCTTCATAGGGACTTTAAAGGATAACATTCAACATGAGGTTCGTCTTTGGGAACCTGATTCATTGGAGAAGGCATTCAGGTTGGCAAGAAAATTTGAAAACAGAATTATGGAAACAAGGAAGCCTAACACTCACAACTATAAATATGGAAGTGGTTTTTCTCCTAGTCTTCCACAACCTACAAGGTTTACACGACAAAAATTGGAAGAAAAAAGAGAAAAACTGCTTTGTTACATTTGTGATAACAAATACACTAAATATCATAAGTGTGCTGAGAAGAAATTATTTTACATAGATTTTGAAGAGGAGGAAGAAAAGGATTAAGAAACATCAAAAGAAGAGGATATACACCAGGAACCAACCCTAGAGAAAGAAGAAATGAATCTGATCATATCTTGTAAAGCATTGGCAAAATTACCACTCCTCAAACTCTCAAGATAGAAGGACATATCAAGAAGAAAAAGGTTCAAGAAGTGAAAGATCACATAAAGAATCAAGAAATGAATTCGACCATATATTGTAATGCATTGGTAGGAATTACCACTCCTCAAACTATCAAGAAGAAAAAGGTAATAGTGTTGATTGATTCAAGAAGTACCCATAATATTATTCATTGTAAGATAGCGAAGGAATTGAATTGCTTCCTATATCCAGCACGAGAGTGTCAAGTGATGGTCACAAATGGAAGAACCATAAATTGCTCTGGAAAGTGCCATAATATCAAGCTATCCATGTATGTTTTAAATAGTCCAATGCTTTCCATTCCAATGGGTGTTGATGATGTTGTACTAGGAGTCCAATGGCTACAATCTTTGGGTACGATAACTTTTAATTTTCAAGAACTCTGGAATTTATTTATTTATTTATTTTTATTTTATTTTATTTATTTATTTATTTATATTTATTTTATTATTATTATTATTTTTGTTCAGAAGGAAAGGAATTTGAATTAAGGGGTATTGCAGGGAAACTGGGAAAGATAATCAGCTCTAATGGCATTGTTAGGTTCCTATACCAATAGGTTTCATCTTTCATGATCGACAGTGGAAGGGCCAAATATGTTCATCATTGCAGGCTGCAAAGGTTCCATATTTTGTGTACATACTACAAAAAAAAAATTAAAAAATGAAAAGAGGGTATGCCCTAAAAGAATAATCAACGGGCAAGAAAATCAAGTGGTCAAAAGAAAAGTGAAAATGAACCCCAAACTAAAGACCAGGAAAGTGGCCAGTCAAAATGCCACTACTAAGCTCATTTGGTAGTGTCATGTTATCCAAGTATTGCTGCTAATCACACTTGATGGATGGCCCAACAATCTAAACTGGACGATGCCATGGTTAAATTGCTTGTTGCAGAATAGAGATTGTTCCTTGACCAAACAACTTAAGCTTGGCAGATGACTAGCTAGGTAGAGAAATAAAGGTGCCCAACTACTTAATCTGGGGCCTTGGAAGAAATAAGGGTAGATATTAGATAGGAGAGCATTCAAAAGAAAAGAGGAAGATCAGGGTCTGCTAGTTCAAGTGCACCCACTTTAATGAAGAAAAAATGTTAGGATTACTAGGATGGGTAAGTAGTGCAAGGTTGCAGAAATGGAGAGCCATCACCAATTGGCCAATTAAGTGGAAAAAATTATGCCACTCAGGGTGTGGGAATCAAAGAAAAAGAATGGAGGACAAGCACTGGAAGCATGTCTAATTTCCCCAGTTTCCCCCAAAAGACATTTCTTACTAACACCCTCAAGGGCCTTGAGATCTGCTCAGGTGTCCAGTTCCACTCCATTACATCACAAACCATTTGGTCAAATCATGGAGTTCAAGCATGAAAAGAAGCCACATTTCTTGTGTAAAAACATCCTTTTTCATCATTTTCATTTATCCTCAGAAATCCTAAGTTAGGTTTCACTTATGAAAACTTGGCTTTACCCCTTCATTCACCTCAAAAACCATATTAATCACTAACATACTATCTAGCTCCCTAACTCCCCCCTTCCCCTAAATCTATTACAATCCAATGAAAATCTCCCAAGAACATCTATAAATACCCTCCCCTTAGCACTATAGCTAAATATCCCTCCCTTGGGAAATATTAACCCCTCAAGGGTTAGTATTAGCCCTCAAATCATCCAAAAAACTATGGGGTTGACAAACTATGGTTAAACGACAAAAATTCATTTCCCCGCCCTCATTTACCCTTTTTCCCCTTTCCTCCGCCCTAAACCCGTTTATTATAAAGTTTTTTAAATAAAAAACTTGTAAATATAAATGCGCGTTTAGAACCCGTTTATTATAAAGTTTTAAAACTTTAATAAAGTGCGCATAAAACCCTTAACCTAAGGTTTTTACCCACCCCGCGTGCCCCATTTATTAAGCGTTAATTTTATAATTGGGCGGGTCCCCCACTATTAAAACACTGGCGCATTGAGATCGCCGCCCACTGTTATATCTTCCGCCCCGCCCATCCTACGGTGGGCGATCGATCTTCAACCACAACTGCCCGACCTTTTGCATCCGGGGGATGGGCGGTATTGCCGCCGTACCCCCGCCAAGCGTCAGGCACTGGGGTTGTTCGCTGCCCCCCCCTCCAAACAACTTACCACCCAAGAGCCTGGCGGGGAGACCGCTTACCGCCCTACCCTCCACGCTGACGTCACGCACCCGTCAGCGTAACGTCACCCCACTTTCCCGCCACCATGTCTCCACATCACCCCTGCCCTCCACGTTGCCCTGTCCACCCTGCCACCGTGTCAGTGCCACCTGGGCACCCACGTCACCTACCACGTCACCTTTTCCGTACCTGGGCCCATGATGACATCAGCATGACGTCATTACAAAAAGGCGCCAATATGCCAAAAATGCATAAAAAGGCGTAAAAAACCGTTATTTTGCATTATTTTCTACGAACGCCCGGAGCTCCACTGAAAGCGAATTTCAACTTCCAACGGTCGAAAAGCAAAAGTAATCTGCCAGAGTTGCTGCCGCCTCCATTGTCAACCCAACCACTTGCAATTCAGCCAGTTCTATCGGTGAAAACGCCTTGTACGCCATTAAAACCAGGTATTTTGCCGCAGGCACCCTCTATTGTCCACTGTTCTCCATATAATCCTGTTTTCCTGCTTAAGCAACTCAGTTAAAGGACCCACATTGGTGAAATTCACCCTTAAAATCTACCTAAGAAACCTCTGAAACCCCTGCACGACGGAAGTCTCAAGGAAACCCGTGACCCACGGTGAAATTTACCAGTTTTTCACAAAAGCAACTAAAAAGCCAAGCCACAGGCTAGAAGAACTAAATTGACATTTCCCTCACCTCTGCTAAAGCAATTCTCTGCAAATAACCAACTAACCAGCTCAAAAACACTCTGCTTCCTCAAAACAGAGTGCCCCACAGATTAATTAAGCCTTTGACAGCCTTCTTGAACTGCTAAAACTGCTCACTGTAAACAGAGAGCAGTAAGCCATTCCTCAACACTCACATCAAGCTTGAAACACAATAAACCACCAGTAAGAGCAAGACAATGGCCACTCTAGCTGCTCTGGATGTTTTGCCTATAAATCCACCTAACAGAGAGCTAGAAGCTATACCACTGGTGGACAGTGATGCCCTCATCACAGATTTTGTGGCAGAGAGAAACCATTTGTAGACATATTGCCAATTAAGAAACAGTCACTTGGACAACAGTGACCTGTATGGGGTCTGGCAATCTAATCTATCCACCTACTTCCTACCTTCTGTCAACATTTTCCCTGAAATCATCCACCTATGTGCAGAGAACTATGACCAGAAACTCAAGGATGTGAAGTCTCCATCTGGGAGCATCCTCTTCTATATAACTCCAGACTCCATCAATGAGATGCTCAACTACAAACAGAACCAGTTGCTATACCCCTTCTCCATGAACTATTTGCTGGATGAGGGCTCCAGACTTTCTGATTCAGACATTGCTGCCATAGCCAGGAAATTCATGAAGG
>APFE030667545.1:0-17324 GCA_000404065.3 Pinus taeda | reverse complement strand
AATGCTTCGGCTCTGGATGTCCTCCTATCCCTGAGCCTATCAAGGAGAAAGCAGTGCCCTCTCCCCCTGCTATGAATCAGGGGGGTTTTGCGGTAGGTTCTCATACTATACAAATCTCCTCTTCTTCTCCCTCTTCGGTCAATCCTCCCGATGGTCTATCGAAAGGAAAGGAACCTATGCTCTCTCCTACTCCTTTCAATTCCCCTACAGAATTGCCTGTTAACAAATTCGACAGTGATTTAGATCTCTTTTTTCAAAGAAATCCTTCGGAACTTGAGCCATTAACCATTCACAGACCTTCTTTTCCTTCCTATCCATCTATCAGCCCTAATTCCGCAAAGAATATCACGGTCAGAAAGAAACATAGGGGAGGTAGTCGTCATTTCAGAGGTAGATCTATAGTCTCTGACTTTGGTATCACAAATTTATCCCTCGTCGAAGTTCCAATCTTGGACTCCTCAGAATCTCAGCCTCTTAGAGCATGTGTGGCTGGAGAGTCTTCTAAATGACTTTTTTGATATCAATGAATATCAGGGGTTTGTGCGCATCCCCTAAATTTTTGGCGCTAAAGGAAATCTTCATTTCGGCAAATCCCAAAATTATTTTTGTTCAGGAAACCATGCACTCTATTAAGGCATCTCTAGCTTTCTTTAGAAGGATGTTCCCATCTTGGTTTATGGTTGCCACTGAGGCAAACGGTCTGTCTCGAGGACTGGCAGTCTTGTGGGATCCAGTTTGGATAACAGCCAAGGCTTTTAAATGCTGTGCCAGAATCTTAATCTCGGCCTCGATCAGGGGCCATGCTTTTGTACTCAACATTCTGAATGTGTATGCTCCTTATAGAAACAGGCTCCCTTTCTGGGAAAGGTTGTTTGCTTCGGAAATTCTTGACATTGAGTCGTTGATGATAGCGAGGGATTTAAATGTGACTCTAAGTCCTGATGAGTGCTGGGGTAGTTGCAGGAAAAAAGATCCAATGGCTGACAAACTCTGAAAGGAATTTCTAAGTAGGAATTTAGTCGATGTCTTGCCAGAACGATTGATGCCCACATGGGATAACATCAGGACAGGGCAAGCCTACATTGCAAAAAGGATTGATCGTTTTATTATAAATGCCAGCACCATTGCCAATTGGGGAATGTCGTTTTCTTTCATTGGGAATGATTTCACCTCTGGTCATAGGCCTATTTTCCTTGAATGGAGGGGAAAGAACTATAGGCAGGGTTATTCCTTTAAACTCAACAGGATCTATTTAGAAGACAAATCTTTCAATGAATCTATATCAAAAAAGTGGAAGGAACTGTAAGAATCTGACATGGCCCTTTGCACAACTTTTCGGGAAAAGATCCAGAGTCTGAGGGCTGTAGCAAAGGACTGGCAAATCCGGAAAAAAAAGAGGGACAAACAGGAGCTGAAAGACATTCAAAAGGAGATAGAAATTTTCATCAATTCATCAAACCCAGATTGCCTATCTTTAGAGCAAAAGAAGCATATTAGAAATATGGAAAAAAATAAGCAAATGTTGATGCTAAAGGAAGAGGCCTCATGGAGGCTCAAGAGCAGAGCGCTATGGCTCAAGGAGGGGGACCGGAACACGAAGTTTTTCTATAATTTTGCAAATTCCAGAAGAAGAAAAAACTCCATCTGGAAGATCGAAGATGGTAAGGGAGGGTTCTATTTTTCTCAGCATGATATTTCTGTTGAAGCTACAAGGTTCTTTCAGAATCAATATAAAAGGCAACAAGGTAACATTAATGATATGATCTGGGCTGTGGATCCGATGCCAAAAATGTTTGATGAGACAGCAAATGAAAACTTCTTAAAACTGGTTACGGAAGAAGAGCTCCAAGCTGCCATCAAATCTTTCAAAAAGGACAAAAGTCCTGGGCGAGATGAATGGCCAATGGAATTTTTCTCTCATTTTTATGACATGTTCAAAGCGGATTTGCTGAGAATGGTGGAGGCTTCCCGTATGTCTGGGAACATTCACAGTGCATTATCTTCCACATTCATCGCTCTTATCCTGAAAAAACAAAGATCAGAATCCTTCCATGACTACAGACCTATTGCATTATGCAATTCTCTATTTAAAATCATCTCTAAAATTATAGCGGAGAGGATGAAGCCTGTTCTAAACTCTTTCATTATAAGAGACCAACACGCGTTTCTTAAAGACCGGAATATTTGGGATGCTGTTGCTATGACTCAGGAATGCTTATTCACAATGTTGTCAAACAATATTGAGGCGACTATTCTAAAGATAGACTTGAAAAAAGCTTATGATTGTGTTGACTGGGGATTCCTTAGAATCTTGTTGGCAAAAATTGGGCTGAGATCCAAAGGCATCGACTGGATAATGGCGTGCGTCGAAAATGTAAAATATTCAGTCATTATAAATAGAATCCCATTAACTTTTTTCTAGCTGAGAGGGGACTACGTCAGGGCTGTCCTCTCTCCCCCATGCTATTTATATTGGTAATGAACTCTCTCAGCATACAAATCAACAAAGTTGTATCAGAAAGGAGATGTAGGCCGATAAAGATATGTAAGGATACTTTCCTTTCCCACAATCGTTTTGTTGACGATATACTCATTTTCACCATGCTTTACAAAGCAACCTGGTTATGTCTTAATAATATCCTAGAAAAGTTTCAAACAACATCTGGAATGGTCATCAACAAGGACAAATCTATGCTGTATCACAATGAGTCTAATATGGAGACCGTTCTATGGATTGCAGCTCTAATCGGCATCAATCACGCATCGATCAAGAATGGTATCAAATATCTGGGTTTTAACTTGAAGGCAAAAGGCAACAACATACGGGACTGGCAATGACTTATTGATCGCTTCTACAAAAAAAATTCTGGATGGGAGTCAAGATTCCTCTCTTTAGCTGGCAGATTTATCTTGGTACAGGTAGTCCTATCTCAACTGGCAGTCTACTGGGCCCATCTTTATCTTCTCCCTGCTTCTGTTATTAACAAAATGTGCTCATTAGCTGCCAATTTTTTATGGGGAGGAAGATCTTTTCAGTCAAAATTTTATTTAGTAAAGATGGAATCTATCTCTAGGTCGAGAAAGGCAGGGGGCTGGGGTCTTTTACACATGAGGACATTTGGAAAATCCCTTCTTTGTAAATCTCTCCATAGAGGTATCTTTGGTGAGGGCCCATGGAGCAAGTTTATTAATATGAAATATTTAAAAGGAAGAAGTATGGAGTACTGATACAGAAGGAAATCTTTGGGCATTAAAAGGGGGTCTGCTATCTGGCAAAGTTTCAGGAAAATTCAACCTTTTTTCATGGAAAGTTTGCGTTGGAATATTTTCTCAGGTTCAAGCATCCTCATTGGTTTGGATTCAATAGTCAACGGTTTGGTTTCCACTATCCCTCCTAGACTGGTTTCCTTTTTCCACTCAAAAGTGATTTTTACGTGGGATAAGCTGATTAAATCATGGTCTTTCACCTCTCCTGTCTGGAAGGACGGGGAGGACTTACATCTGCCTCTCTCCATTCATCCCCTTTGGAGCTTTGTCCTTCTGGTCATTAACGGTTTGGCAATTCATCACTCAGGCACAAGTGATGTTTTGGCATGGGCTCTTCCACGATCTCCTTTGCCAATTCGAGTAAAGGATTTATATGCCTCAATGTCTACAGGCCCATCTTGTAACACCCATCTGATCTTTCCTCCTACTCTATGGAAGGTCACTTGCCCGATGAAAATGATTTTCTTCATGTGGTTGGTCTTTTGGAACAGGAATCTTAGATGGGAGGTCCTTCAAAGGAAAGGTTGGCAGGGCCCGGGCAGATGCCCCATGTGTCAGAATGCGGCCGAGTCTAATTTACATATGTTCTTCCAATGTGCTTCATCTCTACATATCTGGTATGAACTTTCTTTGTCTTTTGGTTTTCCTTACCGAGTTTTCTCCCTTACCGAGTTTTCTCCTTTGTATAGGATGGTTTCAAATGGTGGAGTGAGCAGAATTCATCTTGGCGAACCTTGTTTGTTTTGGTCAGCGAGTTCTTATGGAAATGGAGGAATGAACATATCTTCCAAGATTCAAGGATGCCTTTGAACTCCTTTTTGTTTCGCATTCTGGCAAATCATGACCTCAATGGCTGATTTTGGTCCTTGGTTTTTTTTACATGTGTCTCCTATCGATGTATTGTCGATATGTTTATATTTTTGTGGCAGTCAAATCTTCTCTAAAACTTTCCAGTTTGACATAGAAATATGTGTTTTGATCGGAAAGAAAAATCTGTAAGTATTGAACTGTTTGGATAATATTTTTGGACATCAGGTTATTCAGCTACTTAGGCGTACCTGACATGTCCAGTATCAAGAATCTGATAGTATCTTTCTATGTAATTCAGATCTTTATATTTTCTTAATATAAACTATGATAGTTTTTTCTCTCTGGAAAAAATGTAATAAAATTTGATATAATTAATTATTTTTTTATCTATAATCTATTTTTATATAGAAAAGAAATTTTTAAATAGTCAACAATAATAAAAATTATATAACTAATATTTTAATCTTATTTATTAATATAATACTTATTTGTTAATGACAAAATTATAATTGTTATTTATATGGAAAACTAAATCTCAAATGTTCAAGAGGAATACTTATTAAAATACTACAAAAATTATAATTTATATAGAAAATAAGTTTTAAAATAGTCAAGAAAATTTTAAACACATCATAGTACACACTACAACAATTCAATTTAAGTAACCTTTAGTTCTAACCCAAATAAATCGTTTTGAAGCTATAGCTAGTTCAATTTAATTAACCACTAATATATTGGAGGGTTGTATTTACCCTTTCAAGCTCATAGACGGATCTTTAAACACATACCATTCAATTATTCTACTAATAATTAAAAGACTTGTATTTTCCCTTTTTAAGTTATTGACAATTACGTTTCAACATATATTCCCATGTCCACCATTCCACTTCAACTATTCTTTGATGATTAAGACATTATTTGATATAACACTATATCATATCACCCGAAATGATGTTCCTAGTGGTAAGAAAACCTATTTGACAAAAATAGACCACCCGGGTGCACCTTATTCATTAGTTAAATACATACATTTCAGTTGTTCTTTAAACGTGTTATTTGACCTTTATGGTGATGTTGATAATAAAGTTATTTGACCTTTATAGTGATGTTGAAAATAAAGTTATTTGACCTTTATAGATGTTGATAATATCTTTATCATTTTTAGAAGTGAACAATAATTAAATTAAAATAAAAATTATAGTTAAAATATTCATTGGTCAATTTAAGGAGATCTCTAATTTTTTTTTGTGTTTAATTGAAAGATCAAACATGTTATATATATAATCTTGATGTCTTATTTAAATAAAATATTTTACATTAGGTTTTTAAGATGTAATTTGGTGATTGTCATGATATGAAGTATTGTGTAAAATAAGAGATTAAAGGTTAAAATCCCGTAGAAGTAACCCAGTCTATAAAGAGGAGGACAAGTCATAGGCCCTAGAGGTATAATGATAGTAGCAAGAATCAACCCAGTGTCATGTAAGTATGAGCCCGACCCACTTGTTGATTCCTATAGTTAAAAATAAACAAATGAAATTGAATTAGGTACAAACTTTTCCATATTCATAGTTGTCGAGATTGAAGTAGGAATGGGTGTTGTTTTTAATGCAATAACAACCACACATTTTGTGACTTTATTAACTACAAGACTTTATTCTACTTTAGCAAATGAAATCTTAATAGACAAGACAAAAGCCTTTTCATCCCAACCTTTTACATCCCAATCATCTTCCTCCTTTCTTATTTCTAATTTCTCCTCTGTCGTTTACACATTTGGTTGAATCTCAACAAACTTAACCTCCATTGCACATACCTCTTCTACACTAAGGTAAGTGTAGTTTCTCTGCCAACTACTTGTCCAACCCTAGAATCATGAAGATGAAATACTGTTATAGTTGCCTTGTTTCCTACTTTGTCTTCATGACGAACAATGGAAAAAACCCATAACCTGTCCTTGAACCAACTTCTGATATTTCCATCTTCTCAACGCTCAAGAGATTATAACGTAATTGCATAAATAACCCCTTCGCTTATTCTCCTTCGTGACAATATGTGAATTGTGTGTTAATGATTCCCTTGTCATTGTATAGAGTTGTGGCTATCCTCCAAGTTAGTTTCCCTGAATTGATTTGTGATTGTTATTTCTAGAAGGTCTACAGGTCGAGACACTTCATTTGCTACATTTACCAAAAGGCCAAGCTGGTAATATGTAGATGAAGTGCGTTGAAATTAACCTAGACCAACCCCTATAACCTGCAACCTGAGGCAAGGGTTTACATGAGTTCCAAGCCATTAAATCACCAATAGTAATGTGCGACAAATACAACCTTACACGTCTGTGTAGTGGCTGATATGGTATTTCATGGAAGAATACCCCAAAATAGTAGGAGGATATGGAACATGTGTTGCGAACATAAACATAGATACTATTTTTCCTTATTTATAACTATGAAAATCCAAGAGAAAATGTATTTTGAACATCCCCACTGCTGTTATATATTAATCATGTTACATTTCTTTTCAACACTATAGGTTAACGAACTCATAATTGGTTGATGTATTTCCCTTTACATTGTAAACATGCATGAAAAAGAATAGCCAACCATGAATATAGGTCAGAAGGATCCTAGAAACCTAAGGAAATTTATAGACAACATTACATTTTTACAAGAAAAAGAAGGGGGAAGATTAGTTAGCTCGTTGTGAGATGGATATGAACTAGTTAGCATGGTATAACTGATGCAGGGTAGACCTGCAATTACCAGGATCATCCAATACTGCCCTACAAAATGCAATTCCGTTTTTTTTTCCAGTTTAAAACCTCCTAATTGCTTATCCTGTATTCAAAGGGCCACAATATTCTTGAGCTTTCTCTCGCTCTTATAAATTCACAGATGAACAAACTCAACTTTAAAGACCCAACCCCACTTTACTGCATCTTTTACTACCAGCGATTTTCATGAGCAAGATATTATATGGCGCAATTCTGGGATCATTGTAAAAACACAACCGAGCACTAAATCTGCATTCTTCAGGAAGTCGACATAAAGATATGCTAACTCTATGCTCCGGATCTAAGCAAGAACCTTGGAATCAAGGACGCTCTGTCGCCTCTGGATACTTACACAAGCTCCTGTAAACAAATATACAATGCTCTTGGTCATTCCACGCACACAGGTCATAATTAGCACATATGCAACCCACACAACTACTCTGCCCTCAACGTATACAGCTCATTCAACACATATAAGCCTGACGCAAGCATTCCACGCAAGACTGCTCTCTATAGCTGCGCACATTCGGCATTAGAACAGATCTTACCCGATTCTCCATATACCAATGTCCATCATATGTCAATACATAATTAATTGAAACAACGAGCAGAGGTGGAAGCTCTGCTGATTGTTTGCAGCCTCTGATCATCCGAACAAATTCGAGTAAAACCACAAAATGTCGCGCCCCTCTGCTACCAGTCCACGGCTCCGTCGCGGTTTGAATAGCTACTTTTCCTAGGAGATTTACAAATTTCTATGAGCCGATCCAACGATTCATAACCCGACAACTTACATGCAATTATATCTTTCGTTCACGCTTGACAATCGCCTGCAATTGGTTGCGCCCACCGGTATGAATCACAGGTTTATATATGCATAAATATACGCTCAGCAATTGTAATGGAACCTTATAGTCCACTGCGGCTATATAATCTCTGCGATATATGGATATGCGCACAGGTAGGAGTCAAAGCAAACTGATGAATTTGAATTGTAACACCTTCCAAACAACCTGTCAGCTTGGCGCCTTCGTGGTTCAAGGAATTCCTATAGATCTATTTTAAAATCAATTCAAAAACATTCATATACCAAGATTAGGTACAAACGAGGATTTAAATACCGCCTCTTTCGCCGAGTTTAATATCTTATACATTCGATGGTTATGCATATCGATTCTCACACAAGTCGATGTGGGCTCAACACATGTATTCATCATTCCTTCCTTCATAAATTTAACAATGCCATGAACTTCGAAACCAACAAATAATTTCTCAATCAACTAATATATACAAATTGGAACAAAATAATAACTTACAAATTTGTGTGGGCCAGATAATTAGAATTGGTGGCCCTTCACAACCTCCCAAGGCTTCCAAAATCTCTCACACTCCCTCTCTCTCATCCTCAATGTCTTTGAGGATTCCTAATTTATAAAAACTAAGCATGATCTAGAATCACCCAACTAAAAGCTCTAAGAGTCTACATGCAATGCATACATATGGTAAAAGCATCTTGAGGCTTTTCCCATATTTTTCCCTGTTCTAAAATAGAAAAGCTTTCCTTATCCCATAATGATCTACATTCACTGCTTTATGCCTAAAAACACTCCCTATTTTATTAAAAATAACCAAAAATATTTAAAATTATCACACCCCCCTTTTTATTCCATATTTACAAATGAAGAGGGTCTTGATGCTCCTGCATCAATAACACTAGCGAATGAAATCAAGTAGGGATAAGGGTAAAATGAAAAGAATATGAGAAACTATATAATAAATCTCCTATATGCCTAATACATAAAAGGAATTAAAATCATTTTTAAGTCATGATTTGTCTAGTCATTAACACTCTTTTATAACCATTGGATTTGAACATATTGAAGTTGTAAGGATCAAATTTAGATTATACAAAGGAAAATACATTTGAAATCAATTTTTTAATTAAAGAATGTTGAAGTTGATATAGTGAATGTTGATGTTGACATAGACTTATTATTGTTGTCCTAAATTGAAAGGAGTGAAGCATGAGCTATATACATGCTCAGAAGCTCTACAAATGTTGAAACTAAGTTGAAACCAAAGGAATATAACGTGACGTTTGAGATTGGATCCAATTTTTTCATTGCATGTTGCTACAAACTGATGTTAGAATCACAAACCAAAGAGTGTTCACCATAAAGCCACATATTTGGCATAATTCTATATGTATGAATAATTTTTTCTAAAGTCAAATATAAAAAGAAATTGTTGGATTACTAACTATTAGTGGATGTCATTAACCAATGTGAGACAACTTACCAATGATGTCAACAAGTGCTGAAGTTGAATAGTGCGTTCTGATAGGTCGAGTGAATGTGTTAAAGTTGAGTCAGTTGTAGGATTTGGCAATCAAATCACATTGAGGTATTTCGTTGATGTCAAAGAGGAGATCAGTCATTGATGTATGAAAATCCAAGGAATTCAATAGGATGTTTGATCTTGGTCTCGAACAAGGCGTTGGAGTCAATGAGGCAAGATCTATTGGAAGTGGGCCTTGAGGAATACCACTTCTACCAACTCGATCATAAAACTAAAAATATTTTGAAGAACCATTCAAACCAACATGAACTTACAAAACTTTATTCTTAATGTTGCCCACTAGTTGCCTTATTTTCAAGTAACACTTATGTCTAGTTGTGCTAGTTATTTCATTTTCACAACTAGAATCATTTTTATCTTTACTATTTTTTTCATTTATTTATTATACTATCGAATCCTAATTGAAAAGGAGAATTATCCTTCAAGTGTAGGAGTGTTTCTAGTGAATCCATGTGCATAAAAAGATAACAAATGTACTCATACTCAAGTTTGAGAAGTATGTTTTAATGTATAATAGAGCATCAGAGGCCAGTTGTTTCTAATAATATGACGAGAAGAGTTGTTAAAGAAGATAATGGTACTTTATTCTGTTGGTCATCTAGAATTAACATTCAATATAATCATGATGTTCTTTGATCTCTTGCTCATTTGGTCCACTTTGCATGTCCCTATCTGTCATTCCATGCAAAACTTCCATCATCAGATGCTTGGTATCTTAAGTGCATGTTGGATCTAATGATAGGCATGTTAGGAACTCCCTAGTCCTAGGTTCTAATGGCTTCTCTCCATCAAATTCAATTCATAATGATCATAGAAAAATTATGGATCTTCTTGTAGAGGTGGTTCATGGATATTTTGTTCTTTAATCACTTCTGGAGGTGCATATATGCTCTTGGAAGCCGCCAATGTTTTCGCCTCCTAAGAGGCAAAGTGTTTTCTAGTGGTTGCTAGAATATGAGAAAGTTCTTGGAGTAACATTGCTAAAAAATTCTGATCAATCTTGAGTTATTTGTGTTGGTTGTTGATCCCTATTTAACACATAGATTAGTGTCTAAGGGGAGGGGGGTGCTCTCACAACACTCTAAAAGTACAAAAAAATTAAAGAAATAAATGGAAAATGCTAAAAGAAAACAATTTAAAAGAATAATTTTTCATGTACTTGTATTCGCTCATGCCACTAAGACCCTACTCTCACCAAGTTGTTTGTTGACTTGGGTTAGCTTCTTCCTTTCCATGAATCAAACAAATAGAAAACACACTTTCATAAAGGAAACACATTGTATGAACATGACAATGATTGATAGAGTCTCCATAATGTGTTCATATAGGTTCTTACCTCCCATATTACCTTCTCACCCCTTCAAGCCTTAAGTGTTGGGGAAATCGAGAGAAATCATTTGCAAAGAAAACTAGGTTACCAATGCTCTAATCCTTTTAGCACCTACTCGAAAAAAACACGAAAATGTTGGTCAAAATAATTTCTCAATAATTCCAACATAAATTATCGACTAAGAGTTCGTAGACTTCAAGATGCTACACTATTTGTGCAAATTTTAGAGAATCAATGGGCTTTCTAATATACTGCTACAAAACATAAAGGAGTTCATTAAAAAAAAGTAAATATAGGTGATGCATGTTAATTAGGGTCTCAACACAAAGCCCCTTCACCAGAGGTTGCAATATTTAATAGTGACCTAACATAGTGTTCATGCAACAAAGGAAGAATTGGAGTGCATATTGTTCCCTTCTAAAAGAAATCACATTTTTATCAAAACAACAATTTAAATGCAAGCAAGCAAAGGGAGAAGTGATGGGGCATGGTGATAACTAGGGTTTGAAATAACACCCTTGCACAACAGGATACACGTATGTCACGATAATTGAACTAGATAAGTATACAACCAAGATGGTTGTAGCGTGTATCATTTCCCTTCAATGATCAATCTTGCTCCCACAGCTAAGCAAAAAGAACATTCAATAATAAATAAATAGTGCATTCAAGCAACCTACAATATATCTAAAAAAAAACAAAGAAAATCAATTGAGTTACAACACATTATAGAAGGGAAGGGAATAGGGTAGTGTGGGCCGAGTTGGTGAGCCCTATGAGCCAGTGCCACGTTGCCTATCAATCTATGGAATCAAATTCAATTTACACCACCAATGATATCAACACCAATTTGTATTAATCAAACAATGTTTTGAGAGTTACATAATTTCCATTACCATTTTCCTAATGATCATACTTTGAATTACAAAGAGTTGGCAGTCTCCACTCTACAATCTAGTCTATTATAGATACACAATTATCCTCCCAACAAAAGAACCCCCCTCAAACTAATCTTTTCCCATACATTTATACAAAAGAGCGAGGGGGAGGAATTGGAATTGATTCTCCCAAGTGTGGGTTGTCAATTATGGAAAAAATTATAAAATATTGTCTATGTATGTTTTTAAGTAGATCATGGTCGGAGAAAAGTTGAATATCATATTGCATTTGATCTATCGAACCTACAATAATCTAAGAATAGCTTCGACTTGGTTTGTTTTACAGGTTGATTATTTAGTTTCAGACATAATTTGGAAATGTTCACAACCAGAACAATATCGTTGAAAGAAATTTGTGTATCTCTTAATCCACATTGTTTGTGAAGAATCCACTTTGGTGTAACTTAATTAGGGATGTTTTTAAAAAAAACCATGTTGCATATTTTCCAGATTCTTCTTCATTTCTCTGGAAATTTCGCCCAAAGTTTGTAACTCATTATTGTCTTGCACAAGTCGATTGAAATATAGATCATATCTTGGAGGCTTCTAGAATTATTCGGGGTGCAATGCAAATAACATGAAACCATGCCATCATCCCTAGGAAAAAACCCATGTCTGAGAATGCCACATGGAGTTGCATAGATATGTCAATCTTGGAGGCTGGTTATAGGATCTGCATAAGAGTTATAGGAACAAAGCTAGACAAAATCTTTATTTTTAAAATCAACTTAAAACTCATTTCATTCATTTGAGACATTGGAATAAATCAAAATAAGCAACTTTTACCTCCTTATGCTTGTCAAGGTCTTTAGATTCAAAAATATAGAAATGTATCATAAACATGAAACATACAATTATAAGGGTAGGATATGAGTGGTAAAAGGCCAAAGTGAAAAAATGGGAGCATAACATGTTTCTCTCTATATACATGGAGGTTCATAACCTATTATGTGAGCTCTACATTTTTAAATTTTCTATTACATGATGATGCTTGGTAGAACATGAATCCTTACATCGGTAATGTTGTGCTTAAAGAATTTACCTCGCACATTTTTAGATTGATTAAATGGAAGAATGAAATGAGTTATATGGGAGGATTAAATCCAAAACAATCTTGCTAGGAAGGGATGAGTACTCCTTCCCAGTATAATCAAGGATCATCTATATAGGATGACTTAAGACCTAGGGAACTCCATGGACATTAGACATCACCAAGGACATGTTATTACATAATTTAGAGATATCTGAAGGACATATTTAGTACAGACAGTCCTTATCTCCCATGATGTATATGGAGAGATTCCATTTATCTAAAAAACAAGAACCCAGTTGGATACCCTTATTTCAATTTGGACCCTAATCGGGTAGGATTTTATGCTAACACTTTGCCTAGATATGGCTTGATATGGTTTGGGATTTATTTTCACTTCCTTGTTATCTAGTGTCCAAGTTGCTTTTATAGAGCACAATAACATGAAATGAGGAGGAGGAAAGGAAACATTGGTTTCAATTGAACAAATCTTTGGGCTAGTATATTCAGGGTGATTATGAATGCCAACATTTGACTAGGGTTAGTTGCATGCAAGGATCCCAAAGGAGGAAAACATAGGTTACATAGGTACATGCAACCAAGTCAACCAGGGGGATATGATGAACCCTCATTTGTTTATATTTTGATGTATAAAAACTACCCTTTTTTTCCCAATCCATAACTGGTTTTCCTCTATTAGACCATTGTATGTATGTATGTATCTGTATGATTAAGTTAACAATTCATTTCAAACTCCATACTCCTTGAAGAAGGTATTTCTTTCTAGGACCATGCATTATTTCATCCGATCATAATGGGGTGAAACCGTAAAATTGTAATAACGTATTGGTAAAGAATCGAAGCCTGAATTTCAAAGGATCACTACACGTACCACAATGTCCTTATTCAAATGATGGCTATATAATGCATGAATTCTAAGCTACAAAATTTGGCATATGAACCCTGATTTCAATCAAGTGGTAATACCAACCATGAAACCAAAATTATATCAAAGGGAAATAAAAAAATTGAACCCCAAATTTCAATAGTTGACAATGATTGCAAAGAAGCCCAAATGGCAAAGGTTGTTAACAAAAGGGTGTAAAATTATAATTTTCAAAACACATATTAGTCTTAGGATAACTATAAATATTATTAGCGGGATTCCACCCAATGGCCTTAACATGTATATTTCCAAGGATTTCACTATTACCATGATTCTCTAACCCATTGTGGGTAGGCCAAGCATATATTAGTTATTTGTTGAGTGGCATACATGAAAACAATGTACAATTGTTCAGACAAAGACACAAACATCTTTGTCAAAGATTTGAAAGGTTGCAATGACACATTTCAATACTTGCCTCACATATGGTACATGGGGAAAACCTTGCCATACCATAATAATGAAATCATATGAATCGATTCATTGTGTATGCTGTAGCCTATCACTAAAGAGTTCTCAATTGAATAGAATCTTAAAGTTTGAAATTAATACTGAAATAAGTGACTTGAAGACCGCCATTTACTAGCTAGAAGTGACCAACTAAAAGCTAAATAATGTGGTTTCCCATTTTCAAGCAACTATTGATGAGTTTCATGAAGAATATGCTCCACTTCTAACATATAAAAACCACATGTTTTATGCATATGAATATTTGAAAGAAGATCATGTTGCCTTAGTGTTGCACCTCACAAATAATGATGAAACAATTTATCGACTATTTCATGCTTAGAAGAAGGTTGTTGATTAGATGCCATGCTTTCCTATTCGCAATATAACTATTTGTGAGACAACTGATGTATCTCATTTTGATTCATCTTAGGAATTACTAGTCATTGACAATGTTTCTCCAAATTATTAATAAAAAATGAAAAATATTGGATCCCAACTTTTGAGTAAAATGGGATATATTGGGGGAAGAATTGGAAATAATGGAATGGGTATTGTTTCCCCTATTGTTCCCAAGATACATACATCTAGAGTAGAACTTGGAGATAATGTTGTTGATGCCTCATTCACTATATATAACCTTAATAAAACCCATGGAAGTGATATTTGTTGTAGGTTGGGTTTAGAATGAAGATGAACCCACTACTAATTGTGATGAAACGATTGATGGGTTGGTTTTTCTAGTAGTTAATAATATTGCTAATGACATTGATCATATGTCAGGTTGTTAAAATCCAATTTCTAAATAAAACCTTACCCTTACTTCAATAGACCAAAAATTTATTTCGTATAACTCTCCTCATCACAAGATTGCAGACATTTGAGAGGGAATAATATTTCTTGGAATCATGGTGATTGCGGTTTCAAATATTTGTAGAAGCATTGTGAAAGGATGAATCCTAGCCTAATGTCAACTATCCAAATTAATTATGGATGGATTGATGGATGGTCATGTAATGCTTTAAAAAGCTACTTGTTGACTTTGTACATACGTGTCTTCTTGTTTATACCATAATACAACACTATTTATCCTTGAAACAAAATAATTGATAGTGGTTAACTGAGGATATACTGAAGATATTGGTTAACCAATTTTTCATTAGGTGGTTCATCAATTGTGCTTTTATTATTCCCTCAATTCTAGGGGAGGTATTAAAATGACTAAAAACCTCATTATCTTCAAAGGATAGGAGTGTTATTAAAGTTATTGATAGATTGGTCAATGAGTTGGATGGGATTTTTACAATTGACTGCCTCATCTTACTAACATATGAGATTGTGTACTACTATTATTGATAAATGTTGTTGGTATAATATATACTATTAAATTGATAGACAATGATGTGATTTTGTCAAGCTAATTGATTGAAAAGACCATGTTGTCTTTTTTGTCTAGTTGATTGATCAACAAGGAATTTTCTTTGGATAACAATTGGGAGAAATACAAATTCAGGGGAGGATCTTATTGACATTAATACCAAAGGAGGATATTTGTATATAGGTAGAGTATGGCAATAAGGGGGAGAATTATTTGGTTGCAGATGGGGGAAATATTACAACAACGGAGATAATTCTTTTTATTCCTCATGGATTGTGTGTTTCCGGATTGCCATCAATGATGAAGAGGAGGATTATTAAACAATTGTTTTCTTTGATTTCAAAGTACTTATATCATTGATATTACATATATGTAAGTATATTCTTATATCAAAAAGTGGGTGCTAGTTGAAAAGATGTAGTCAAAACAGAAAATCAAGTTACGCAAAAAAGGTGTAAACTGAATTTATATAAAGAAATAAAAAAGTGAAGCAGTGATTTCAAACCCATGGTTTACAAAGTCGATGATATTTTCCCATGGCAATTGGAAATGTGAAATAAAAGGAGAATTAATTGTTTAATCAATGAATTGTTGTCTTTTTCAATTGACATGTATTTTCATGAAAGGTTATGATAATGTATAAAAGGAGAAGGAATTGGAAGGGGTATGTGTATAAAAATGTAATTTGTGGAGTGAACGAGCCATCATGGAATTTTTTATATAACTTATTTTGGGATGATTCAAATAGTGAAATTTTGAGAATATTGATGAGACCTCAAAGGGAAAATCTATTTAAATTTTCATATTTTGGTTCATTATACTTTCAAAGATACATGTTCAATTTAGGGTTTGTGGTTGGTCCTCACATCTATTTCAAATGAATAATCTTGGGATTTTCAATATTATTTATTTGCAAGGATGTTTTATATGCTGAAATTTAGAGGAGATCTGAAAGACATCACAAGGTATGTCTAGTTAAAATTTTATATTTTGGTTCACTATAATTTTAGAGACACACCTTTTGGAAATTAAGGTTTTTGATGGACTGTTTGGTCAATTTAGTATTCCTAAATTGATACCATTAATTGTCAACCCGGGGCTCGTAAGCTGATGAAGTGAAGGTGTACTATATGTACTTAAGCAACCTCTTAAAGCTTTTTGTCGTTTGGGGGTGTTGTTTGTGATTAATTTATCTTTCTAAGGTGGAGTGATGTATTTATAAACAAATGAGTGATGATGTGTGTGGAGTGAATTCTAGATGAGTGAGGGTGTGTGATTAGTGGTTTCTAACTACTTGCTGAAAAGGAAAATACTTGAAGGAAATAAATGAATTAAAATGAACTGAAAGCAAAGAACCACTTCCTAATGGTATTAGACACCATTCATGCTGCTGCAAAATAAAAAGTAAGAAAATCACTTAAAAGACCAATGATAATGTTTATCTCTTCCTAACTCTCTGCCTCTAACACATAGTACTGTGTAAGACACGATTAGGAAGTAGCTAAAGGTAAGTCTAAGAAATGATAAAAATGAGAAAATCTACTTTAAAGACTAGTTATAATGTTTTGCTCTTTCTAACTCTCTGCCTCTAGCACATAGTATTGTGTAAAGCACGATTAGAAAGTAGTTAAAGAGTAGTCTAAAAAGTACCCAAAGTCAGCTGCAAGTTATTAGTATTCTGATCTCAAAAAGATAAACAATTTATAATAAAGAGACCATTCATATGTTAGCAGACAGATTTGAGAAATAAGACTAAAATTAGCTATGGAAATAAAGTAAAGGCAACAACTTTGAATCTGTCAATTGAAACTACCACTAGATATAAAGCAAACACATAAACACACAAGTAATCCCGGGTCAAAACCTGCAAAAGAGCAATGCTGATCAGCTTAAAGAAAGGATTCAAAATGAATTAAAATGAATTGAATTATGTTGTACATACGTTAAGAAAAGGAAATGCTGAACATAAAAATACTATACAAGGTTAATATGAACAGGGGCCCTCCATTCACATAACCCAAAGAAGACTCAAAGTGTTGAAAGC
>APFE030667523.1:0-20835 GCA_000404065.3 Pinus taeda | reverse complement strand
CTCTCCCCTCGTCTCCTCTCCCTACTCACCCCCTCCCTCGTGCCGTTCCTCCCTGTCCTCCCCCTCTCACTCCCTATCTTACCCCTCCATCTCCTACCCCACCACCTTCTTTGCCTCCACATCTTCCCCCTCTTATCCCATTGACTCCCCCTCCTCCTCTCCATCCTCCTACTCCACCCGCTCTACTCCTCCTTCACTTGCCCTTCCTCCTGCTCCTCGTCCTCCCCACACCACTCCAACCTCCCTTGCCCCCTCCTCCTCCATCTACCCTCTCCCGCATCCTCCTCCTCACATTCCCCCCCTCCCAGCCTCCTCCTCCTCCTCCTCACCCAACAGCCCACTCCTCCCCTGCATCCCCCATCCTCCCCTCCCCTCCCCATCTGCCTCCTCTGACCTCCCCCACCTTCCACTTGTGCCTTCCCCACCTTCACCTTCTTATCTCTACCCGCCTCCTCCACTCGTCCCAACACTCCCTCGCTTGCTCCTCCTCCTCACCGTGCACCCTCTCCTCCCCTCCCCTCGCCTCCCTCCTCCTCCCCTCCCCTCGCCTCCCTACCTCCTCCCCCCTTCCAAACCTTGACCTTCTCCTCTCTCCCCACGTCCTCCCCTCCTCCTACCCTTCCCTCCCTTACTCCTCCTCCCTTTTCCCCATCTGCCTCTCCTCCTCCTCCACTTCTTCAACCTCCTCAACTTCTCAAAGGTAATTGCATATCCTATGGTTTGAAGTGGTTTCAGAGGTAATTGCAAATAGCTTTCTCTGTTCTCATTATCTTCAATACTTACTAAATATTTAATTGAGTAGATTAAAAATTCACATTTATCAACTATCCAATTAAATAGTTTATAAATTTATATTTATTAAATACCTAATTAAATAGTTTATAATTTTTTTTATTTTTTTAGAAATCTAATTCAATAGTATATAAATTTATACTTATTAAAAAAAGATTAATACAAAACATCGTATTAAATAAAAATAATATATATTAACAATTTTGGTTTTCTAATATTCTATTGAAGTTTACAACTATTGACGGCCATGTGCTTGTATGTCAACAAGCTTCTAGCGCAAAATTGACAAGTCACCTACAAGCACAAATGTTCATTCCAAGGCCTGCGACCACTATAACCCTTATCACTCTATAATATTCTATTAAAAGATATTTTTTAGTTTTATTTTATAGAAATGTAGAAAATTATTTAAAGAAACTTACTTTTAAATTATATATAAAATAAATACCATATGCGAAAGGCTCATGAGCTAATTGTCCAGTTTGGTAATGAAATGAGATGGCTAATAACCAAGTAGCCTTCCTGAGGGCGATATCTACGGTGGATCCTAAAGGTGGAAGTATAAATTCATATATTTGTAATTAAATATATCATCTTTCTAATTGATATTTGGTTAGTGCGATATAGATCCTTACTAACCCAAAGTAATGGCAACAATTATTAAAATTCATCTGCCATCCAATAAAACCCAAACCTCACATAAATTATAGCGACCGGCAACAAAATTCTCATAAATTAATTTTATTGATTTTATAGTTACTTCTTTAGTGTCGTATAATTCCATTCTTAATCATTTTTAATGTAACATTAAAAATCTATATATTGTATATATATTTTAAAACCATAGGGAAAACTCGTACGAATGCTCTTCATTTAAAAGTAATAAAAAAATAGATTTTAAACACATGAAAGCCCGGTTTTCAAAAATATTATTTAAAAGCAGAAAAGCACATGACAACTCAGCTCAGTTTAAAAGACTGGTTTAAGAAATGGTGATTAAAAGATTGGTTTAACAACTTGAACACAAAGGTAAAAAGAAAAAAAAAAGCTTAAAACGAAATCTTGGCTGCCTTTTCAGGAATGCTTGAGTGATTATATAGTAGCGACTGGCAGTTGATGAATGAAGAGTAGAGTGATATTAATTGGCCATGGAGACGAGGTTGTGCTCAAGAGGAGGAATTTTTACACAGTCCGAGAACCAGAGGGAAGGAAAGGCCGCAGGCGATTGGGGTAATTTTCTGTTCCCTTGGTTTAATCGGTTTGTCCCTTGGTTTAATCGGTTTGTCCCTTTAATTCATTCCACATGGAATTTTGAATAACCTGACGAATTTTGTTTTTCTGTTGAATGATTGAACAGGTTAAGCATGGACTAGACTCCGTTAGGTATTTCTCTCTCTCTCAGACACTGTGATGTGATGTAAAGTTGTCTGTCTTATGGAGCGCTTCAGAAATATGTTGTATGTTTGCAATGCGCGGTGTTGTTGTATGCTTGTAATTTGTTGTGTGTGTAAATGCTTGTCTTATGTCTGAGGAGAAAGTTGTGGCTGAGGAGAGACACTGTGATGTGATGTAAAGTTGTCTACCTTATGGAGTGCTCCAGAAATGTGTTGTATGTTTGCAATGTGCGGTGTTGTTGTATGCTTGTAATTTGTTGTGTGTGTAAATGCTTGTGTTATGTTTGAGGAGAAAGTTGTGGCTGAGGAGAATATGCAGAGGCGGTTGAAGATGAACAAATAATATATAATTTTGGAGTAACATGGTAATTATGTTAACATTTTTTTTAATTATTTTTAAATTCATTCTTTTGCTTCTTATTTTTAAATTCATTCTTCTGTTTTTGATTTGATGATTTGGAATTATTTTATATACAGAAGCTAGAGCATCTATTCCAGTGCTTGCTTTTGGAGCTGAGAATGAGGAGTTTCCAGAGTTTCAACCGCCGCAAAAGAAAGATGCCTAACAAGCAAGGTTAGTATTCTTTTGTTGATTGCCCTGTTCTGTAGATGTTTAGTTATTTATTTTAGAAAGATGAAGTGGCGCGGCCTATTTATTTTCCTTGCTATTCTCGTAACCATATTGTTAGCGAAATGGTGTGGCTTATTTAAACAAAAGAAAAGAAATCTAGCCTATCTATACCTGCCAACCGAATTGAATCTTGTTGTTTCCTTAGCCTTTCTGCTTTACACATATCCTGTGTT
This sequence comes from Pinus taeda, assembly GCA_000404065.3. NCBI lineage: Eukaryota > Viridiplantae > Streptophyta > Pinopsida > Pinales > Pinaceae > Pinus > Pinus taeda. Next base: position 17,845 of record APFE030667523.1, on the reverse strand, counting down.
GTCTCTAGATTGCTGGAGCCGGAAGGGCTTTAAATTCACAAGAGTTTATTGTTTTTACTTGGCAATGATTTTTGCGCGGGGAAGCTCCATATTCCAATAGAGAAGAACCCAGAAATTCCTACAACTTTATTTTTTTTAATATTAGTTAAAGGCTTTTTTATTTTAAGTTATTCCCAGCACAAAAATCAAAATCAAATCTGGGAAAAATATGTAGAAGTCTTTATTAGGAAAAATACAGAGCATAATGAAATTATGATAGATCATATGTAAGAGTGGGAAATACGATTGTGATGATGATGAGAAGATAAAACAGTCATACCACTTGACATTGATTTTTGTTTTAACGAGTTAGGTGGCAAAGATTATTTCTTTCTCTTTGTTACTAATGATTAAGTAGTTTTATCAATTATATCACAACCTGTTTATTTTTTTTTTAATCGAAGTTTTCAATGTAGCATTTATTTTCACTAAGAGATAAATATTTACCAAGAATCTGTATTGTCCATTCAGAATTTCGAAAATAAACATGTATTTTGTCATCATATATTTTATTATATTTGGTTATTCAATATTTTATTTTATATTTTAATTTAAAAAATATATAACATTTAATTGTTGAGTATTAAAATTATATATACACGATGAACTTCAATTAATAAAAACATGTTATTGTTGTATTCAAGTTAAAAGTAAGTTACCAAATGTATTTTTCTTATTTATTTTCCATATGTAATTGTTAGATTTAATTGTTATTATATTAAATTTATAAATTATATTATATTTGAATCACTTTACATAATAATATTATATTCATGTTTTTTTTTTCATCATTTCTCATGCCTTATGAGTTTATGATTATATATATATATATATAGAGAGAGAGAGAGAGATATCATGCATTTTTTTAATGAATTGTGCATTTAATTATGTTACAAGTTGTTAGGAAGGGTTTGTATACTAACAATATCATTTCAATGTTGTATGTTGCAGAAAATTGATCAATAACAAAGTTGCGGGTGGATGGAAGACCTTATCTATTTTTGTCTATTGTAGTGATTTAATTAGGGAAAAATATTTTTTTTCTTTAGATGTCTTCATCAAAGAATGTACATGAACACAAAATACCATTAATAAAAGGAGTAGGATATTTTTTTGTTGGAGGGGAGTTCAACCCCTCCAAAAGGCTCTTAGGAAGGTTGAATGGAACCCTCCTTTGAGTTGTGTTCCTTGTCCTCATGGTTTTCATGATCTTTAGTTTATAGTAACTCCAATATGCACAAACACAAATATGTCATTTTATTATCATAATAATTTATAAGCATGCTTTAAACATCTTCCCAACATACACACAAATGGAAAAATCAGTTTTATTCACTTAAATCATTTAACATTTTTTCAATGTTTTAAACATCTTCCCCACATACACACAAATAACAAAGCCACTCTTATTCACATACATTACTTAACATTTTTTTCAATTTTTTAAACAACTTCCCCACATACATACAAATGACAAAAGCACTTTTATTCAATTAAATTATATAACATTTATAACCTACATTTATTTATATTTTATAATTTATATTTTTCTCTTTTGAGTTTGGATGATTGTCATGTTATAAAGTATTATGGAAAAAGTGATACTCAAGATTCAAATCCCTGGAAAAAAAAAAGGATAACATAATATTTATATAATAGCATCAATATGTAATAACACATATCAATTAATTATTTAATACCAAAATCAATATAATACAATAAATTTTATTAATTTTATTTAAAATTTTCATTAATTTTAATAATTTATAATTTTATTTTTCATAATACTATAGTTTAATAATGTGGAAAAAATGTTAATTCTAAAAAATTGTTAATCATAATCGTTGTTTTAAAAATAATAAAGAAAATAAATACTTGCCAATTTTCATAACATACTAATTAACTTATAAAATAAATTTAATTGTCAACATCATAATATCTATATTCAAGTTTCATCATATGCATAAAATAATGTTAATTCTAAAATTCATAGTAAGTGTGATGTGTGTGAACATGTCACTTTGTGAGTCAATATGTGTAATGTTTGTGGCTATGCTTATGTTTGTGTGCACCCTTTGTTAGTTGTGTGCATGTATTCATGTGAGTGATTATGCCTCATTGGCAATGGATTGTGTGGGTGCTTGTCTGCGATTAGTCAGATGCCAAAAAGATTTTACATCTCCAAACCAAGAAGAGTTTTCTATATAGTGTTTTTAAATTTATTTAAAACATAACATTAACTTCAAAACATTAAAATAATTTTTAATAATATTATAAATAGTACTTTCATTATTGAAAACATAAAAAATATATAAATATTCGTAACATAAAATAAAATAATTGACATATTCAATCATTATTGAAATTAATTATATATATATATATATATATATATATATATATATATATATATATAAACCTATTAAATATTATTCTAAATTCAAAATAAAATAGTTATATATCTATATTAATAGACCATTATATTAATTTTAAATATAAATTAACATAATTTTAACACTATTTAAGCTTAGTTATTAAATATTATTTTAAATTTCAAATAAAACAGTGAAATATCTATATTATATTAATTCACAATTATATTCACTATAAAAATAAACTAACATAGTTTCCATAATGATATTATCATTTTTAATTATAAAATATTGAAAACTAATATAAATATCATTGTTATTATATTTATTATCCACAATTAATTATAAAATCGTAATAAAATAAAATAAATTCAATATTTATATTATGTGTTTTATTAAAATTTAAAATATATAAAATTTAATTAAAAATATTGAAAATTAAATTATTAAATATTATTTTAAATTAAAATTAAAGAATGTATATATTTGCATAAAAATCATATTTAAGACTATTGATAGATACTTTGTAACCTAATATATATCTGCAAATTATATATATTATATATATAATATATATATTATATATAATATATAGTATATAATATATTATATATATTAATTTAATAATATATGGAAAAAATATTAATTCTAAAATATTGCTAATAGTAATCATTGTTTTCAACATATGAAAGATTTTTTTATTATTACTTTTAATAACATATTAATTAATTTACAAAATAAATGTAATTGTCAAGCACCATAATATCTATACTCAATCTCAATCACATGCATAAAATAATGTTAATTCTAAAATTTATAGTAAGTGTGATGTGTGTGAACATGTCACTTTGTGAGTCAATATGTGTAATGTTTGTGGGTATGTGTATGTTTGTGTGCACCATTTGTTTGTTGTGTGCATGTATGCATGTGTGTGAATGTGCCTCATTGACAATGGATTGTGTGGGTGGGGTGAGTGGTTAGTTCCATGCCAATGATGGGCCATTTTTTGGGTCATATAAGCTCTCACCTTCATGTGATTAGCCCTGGTAGTAGAGCTTTTACATCTCCAAACCAAGAAGAACTTTCTATACAGTAATTTTTTATTATTTAAAACATAGGATTAACTTCAAAATATTGAAATGGGTTTTCTAGTATTATTTAAATATTATTTTTATTATATTATAATGCAAACCATGACACTCAAGGTTCAAATCCCTTATAAAGTAAAAAAGCAATAACATGATATTTATATAATATTTATATAATAGCCTCAATTTGTAATAACACATATCAATTAATTATTTAATATTAAAATCAATACAATACAATAAATTTTATTAATTTTATTTAACATTTTCATTAAGGAACTAGACATCATAAGCATACACACTCTTCTAAATCCATTGTAAAAGTTATTATTACAGTTTATTAAATTAATTAAAATCTATATTTGACGTCTATGAGTCAAGATACTGGACCTTATCTCATTGCAAGTTAGATTCCATGCTCATGTTATTTGTGCAAGACATTCTTTGGAAGCTTACATTGTTTCAAATAGAGTCATCTTAGATTCTCACTTTTAGGAATGTATTCACAATGTTCTCAATGTGCTCTCCCAAAAATAGCGTCCTTCAAGACATCCTCTATGTTTTTCTTTGAGAAATTCAACCCTTACTCAGTGTAAGCTTCGAGGGAAAAAAAATAAAATCAATCTTTACCTTCAAACTGAAACCATTCACAAATTAATTACAAACAAAACTTTTAATATAAAAATTACAACAATAATAGATTATAAAGAAAAGGATGTAAAAATCTATCAATGAAAATATTTGTTAGCTTGATATTAAATCTTACAAATATCTATTTTAAGTTGAAAATTTTACTAAGTTGCCAAGTAGATGTATAAAAAATTGTTGTCCATTTGAAAATAAGTAGGGAGGAAGAACAATTTTAATTCACTAGTCATTCCTAAAGAGAAAATCTTCCTCTACTAGTAATATTAACAATGTCTTTTTGCTACCCATAATAATATTTGGTTCTCATTATTTCATATATAAAGTAGACCAACTATTTTCAAAATTAATATATATATATATATATATATATATATTATATATATATATTATTAATATATATATATATATATGTATATTATATAATGAATGTAAAAATATTACACAAATTTTAAAATAATTTAAATTTTCAATGTTTTAAGTTTAATTTATATTTTCAATGTTTAAGTTTATATATATATATATATATATATATATTATATATATATATATATATATATCACTCAATAATAGGACTAGCCTTTGCACCATTAATATTAAATATTAAATGTATTTATTGTTATGCACACTCAGAGAACTGAAAGAAGCAAGTAAAAAAACTACAACTCTTCAAATATAAAATTTGAAAGTCATGGACCAAGATTGAACTATATATTGATAATTTTTAAAAAGCTGAGTGTTAGAAAATATCATAAATTATAAAATAGTAATACTAAGTTAAAATGTTGTTTAATGAAGGGCAATTAAAAGATTTGTTAAAGATAATTTTGAACACAACAGTCTAAAAATGCAATCATAAAACAGATAATTTTTAACACAACAGTCTAAAAATGCGATCATAAAACTCACAAACGGTCTAAAAATGCAATCATAAAACTCACAAATTCCTTGGTCATTATATACTTTCTCCTCATGAATGAAGAATTAGAGGGATCGACCATTGTGATGAATGAATAATGAGAGTGGTAAATTTACGAACGAAGAGGAAGAGATCAAAATTTTTACAGTATGAAAACAATCACAGTCGATGGAGTGGATTATTCATGGACATGGTAGTTTTTTTGTTCCCTTCAATTTGTTTGTCTATCTCTTTAAGGATTATTCATGGACAGGGTAGTTTTTTTGTTCCCTTCAATTTGTTTGTCTATCTCTTTAATTCATTCCACAGAAAAATTGGTTTCTCTATTTATTCAACTTGTTAACCAGGGAGGGGTGAGATTGATTAATTTTATGTTCCCTTAATTTGTGTGTTTAATTCATTCTACTTGGACATTTATGTAACTTGAATTATTTTTCTCTGTTCAATCTACACATTAAGCATGCATGGGTATTCTTTTCTCTCAAGCACTTTAGTGTAAAGTTGTTTGTCTTATGGAGTGCTCCATAAAATTTTAGTGTAGTGTTAGATGCATCAATTTCATCTGTAGTGTTGTGTTATGCTTGTAATTTGTGTTGTGTAGGTGTATGTGTTAATTATGTAAACGTTTGTTTTGTGTGTCTTTGGATTTGTGTTAGTTGAGAGAGAAAGTCCTCATTGTTTGTCTTATGGAGTGCTCCATAAATTTTTAGTGTAGTGTTAGATGCATCAATTTCATCTGTAGTGTTGTGTTATGCTTGTAATTTGTGTTGTGTAGTTGTATGTGTTAATTATGTAAACGTTTATTTTGTGTGTCTTTGGATTTGTGTTAATTGAGAGAGAAAGTCCTGGTTGAGGAGAATATGCACTGGTGGTTGAAGGGTTCACTTCATCAACAAATAATGCTTTCAGAGTGAGTTGGAGTGAGTTGGTACTCATGGAAATACTTTCTTGAATTATTTTAAAAGTCATTCCTCACCCTTTTTTCTGTTTCCTTTTCTGATGAGTTGGAATTTATATACAGGAGCTAGAGTGGTGTTTCCAATGATTTTGCCGTAGAGAATGAGGATTTTCTAGCTCTTTTGCAACCACCAATTTCTGGAGTTTTGAAAAAAACGAAAGATTACTAGGAGGCAAGGTTTGACGGCCTTGTTCTCCTCTATTTCTTGTTGCAAGTTATGCATATCTATTTGATATGTTTATAGAACATTTCCATTGTAGAATAGTTATGCCAACAGAGTCAGTTTTAGTCCTTTGCATCCATCTATGTTCACATGAGTGTTGACTATGGCCCGAATGTGAGGTATTAGGTGTATTTCCAAGTAATAAGTCTCACCACCCATCAAAATGTTTAGCTATTGATAGCATTGGTCTCTCCAAACTCCCAATTGAGCTCCTCCTTTTCTCATTTCATGGTTGTGTTATTTGTTAGAGCATTGGTCTCTACAAATGGCCAATTAAGTTCCTCCATTTATCATTTCATGGATGTGTTGCTTGTTATAGCGTTGGTCTCTCTAAATGCCCAATTTAGATCCTCATTGTCTCATATCATGGTTGCACCATTTGCTACAACATTGGTCTCTCTAAATCCCCAATTGAGCTCCTCCTTCTCCCATTTCATGGTTGTGCAACAATTTTCACATATCCATAAGAGTTTGGTATAAATAGTTGGTTAGGTGGATAACCTGATGAAGCTAAAGTTGCTTAAAGGCCACTAGCACTAGTGATAGAACCACTAATTTATGTAGCATGACCAATAGCTTCTAATTAAGTAGCATATTATGTGTGGGTAGATAAAACATGAGATTGAAAAGGTGGCTCAATCAATTGAGAGGAACCACCAAAAACCTTCATATAGATAGACACCAACAAAAACCTTACATAAAAAAACCATATAGAGCTAGATCTAGTCATTTGTGAGAAAAACTCAACATTTTTTGTTGATTTTGCAATTTAGAAGCAACAACTCGAAGAAACCCCAGAATATACATTTAGATGTAGAAATTCCCCTCGTAGATCTTAGCAGGAAAGAAGCTAGCTACATTGCTAGTTACAAATCCAATTGTAGATGCATTGTTAGCTGCCTACCTAGCATTTACTAGGAAAGAAGCCTACATACCCTAGATCCAATCCTAGATGCATAGCTAGCTAGTTGCATAACCCACATAGCTAGTTACAAATCCAATTCGAGACGCATAGCTACATAGCCTACATAGCTAGTTACATATTCAATTCTATTTTAGACAAAAATTTCTGTGTAATACAACAATTAATGAATGTTTTGATTTGTCAAGAAAGCACGATGAAATTAGTTTTGATGACATTTTCTCCACGCTCGTGTTGCTCTTTTCAATAGAATTCCTATCAAAGAGTGTGGGTGTCCTGAACGATATATATAGAATTCTTTTCAAAGAGTATGGGTGTCATTTAGGTGTACCAAGAAATTTTACTCTGTCTTGAATATCACAAAAAATGGATTCTGCAGATGGTTATGTCCATAATCTTACGTGTTGTAGTTCCCAATAGTGCTTGGATTTTCAAAAGATGTTTTAGTATTCAAGGGATATATATGATTGTGTTTTCAAGGGCTTTGAGGACTATTTTGATCATGAAATACCATCCAAATCTCGTGGCATGTTTGATATATATGGTTTCCTAGAGGTGCAACGCCAACACCTCATAATGATAATATAGATACTCATGTTATTCACTTTACGATGAGTTGTTTCTATAAGTTCTTCCTATGTAGAGACCCTATTTTATAACAATACAAGAGGTATTCCTAAATACTTTGAAGTAATTTGACCTCTATTAAAACCCAAGGTTCGACTTAACCTGATTTGAACCATCTTTGAACAATTGAAGGAGAACATTTCTTATTTGTTAGTGTTCACTATAGCTCCTGGCGCTTCCATAAAAAATTTTAAAATCCTACCCATTCTTTTCACCTCTCTCTAGGTTGGTAAACTAAATAGTATAATGTTGTCAACAAACGTTGATGAGAAATAGGAAGATCTACCCCTTATGGGAAAAGGTCGTAGACGTGTCCTTATACACTAGCTTTTTGAAACATTCAACCAAGTCCTTTCATGTCTAGAATAAATAGAAATGTTGATAGAGGATCACCATTCCTAAGCCCTTTTGAAGGATGAATAGTATGATAGGGTGAACCATTAATCAAAATAGAGAAAAAAATGAGATAAGGGATGCCACACACTCTATCCATTGTTCAAAGAAACCATAAGCTTGGAGAACCTGAAATAAGAATTGCCATCTAAATCTTTCATGGGCCTTCGATAAGTCTAGTTTAATAATATAACTAAGAATTTTTACGACCTCAAAGAATAAATAATTTCTTGCACCATAATAACTCCATCCACAATTTGACACCCTTCTATAAAACTAGTTTGAGATGGGGAGAATAATAATGGAAGGAGCAGTTTCAATCAATCAACTATTACCATAGAAATAATTTTAAAAAGCATTCTACATAGAGAAATTGGTCTGAAAGCCTCTAGAATTTCAAAGGGACATGCTTTTGGGGCTAATGCTAGGAACATAGCGTTGAGTGTTGCATGAAATGATCCCAACCATCTTGATTCCTCAACTACTTCTTGAATTTCCTTGCCTAAAAATGCCCAACATGCTTGCAATTAGTATCTCGTAAGGTCATCCGGTCCAAGTGCCTTGTTCTTAGGCATGTTCATAACCACCATTTCAACCTCAGACGTGGATATTGGTCTCATTAATGCAATAGTTTTCTCACTATTAATCACTCTTGGTATGTGTTGAATCATTGTATTTATAGCTAATTGTCTTCCTGAACTGTCCTCCGTCAAGAGGTCATTAAAATAATGCATTGATTCACTTTCTATATCTCAATGTTGTAGTTTCTTATCTCCATCCTTTCCTCTAAAGGAAAAAAATTGTACGCTCAATCATAGCATTGTGGAAGAACTTAGAGTTACGATCTCCCTCCTTGATCCATTGTATCCTAGAATTTTACTTCCAAAGAGTCTCTTCTTGTTACCTTTTGTGCTCTATATTTTGAAGGGTTTGTGCCTCTTCTGCTATAAACTCTGAGGTTCTTCCTTCTAGAATGATTCTTTGTTGGATGCTAGCCATTTTACTTTCCCACTCTGTCTTGTCTTCAAAGATATTCCAAAAGGCATGGTTATTCCAAAATTTTATCCTTTCCTTCAAATATTTTAGCTTGAGTTAGAATGTGTTCATTTTGTTGGTCCCTCTAATATCCAAATCCTTCCACCATTTGGCTAATAAATGCATAAGACCAATGGATTGAAGCCAAAAGCTTTCAAAACGGATAGGCTAATTTAGTGGGGCTTCTTTCATATCAGTTTCCAATCAAATGGGTTAGTGGTGCTACCCCATGCAAGACAAAATTGAGGCTTCAATAAATATATCATTCTATAAAACTTCCTTTGATAACAAAAAATGATCCAAACAACACGCTATATGATTGGTGCCTCTACGATGATATTCCAGGTAAACATCCTATTGTTTGTTGGAATGTTTATAAGGTGCAATATCTATGATCCAATCAAAATCAGAGGATGCTTGGTCTAACCTATGAATGCCTCATTTTTTCTCCTCTAATGATCTTATGATATTAAAATATCCTCTGACCAACCATAAGACATTTCCTATCATTTGTTTCACCTTCTGTAGTTGCTTCCAAAAAACCTTCTTGTCCCTTGTACCTGGAGGGTTGCAAACCACCAATAGAAAAAAAATATTGTGTTCCGACATACCTAAATCTACCTATAAGAATTCGATCATAAGCCATCCAGTCTTGGAAGACCACTTCATGTGGTTTCCACCAAACATCTAAGCCTCTTGCACTACCCGTAGCATTGGGAGACATGGACTCACATCCTTTCCATTAAGTGCCTGCTATTTGATTCATTTTCTCCCCTATTAGTTTTGTTTCATGTAATATAACAATCATTATGTTTTCATTTGTTATTCAGTCCCTAATATATCGGTGTTTGTATCCCTCTTATGTTCCATGAAATAATTCTCGTGATGATGAGTTGGGAAAAGGAAATGTCTTCTCTGTCATAGTTATTGCTTGATCTGTATTACCCTGGTTCACTCTAGTGTTTTGTCTCGCTTCCTTCTTCAGTGTATTTGTCTTCTTCTTATGTTTTTTAATAAGGTCCTTCAGTGTAATTTCTTTCTCCTTGTCCTTAAAATCTTGGAATGACTGATCTATTGCGTCCAATATTGAGTTTCATCAGTTTCTTTTCCACTTGAGATAAGCATTTGCATAGATCTCTCTTTCCTCTTTGGACAAGTCCCCGAGTTCTTATTGCACCTAATCATTCACCGGTGTAGCTAATACCCTCTCTTCATCTGAGAGGTTTGATGAATTTTTCTTTAGTAAAGGAGATATTTCCTCAAAACCTGGCAGTGAATAAAAGTCAAAACTACCTTGTATATCTTCCTCCTCTTCGAACTTACATTTTAGCACACCTTTTGTCTAGAGTTCATTTTGTGGGAATAATATTCATATCGATGGCTTCTATGTTCTGAGAGTCTTCTTCCATATCCTCCAGTGCGGAAAATAAATTCTTCCCCTCCAACCCCTTTGTATTATAAGAGGTTCAGTTCTTGTGAGTTTGTCTTTGTGTAGCGACCTTATTGAAACCATCATTTTACATTTGACCACCGCAAGCTCGTTCCTTTGTTCTTAGTGGACACTCTCTTATCAAGTGGTCATGCCCATGACAAATTCTACATCTAAATGAAACACACTCATGATATAGAGGTTGTTTCCAGATCTCTCAATGATAGTCCAACTCTATATAATCTGATAATGGTTGAGATATTTTCATATACACACCTAACCTAGCATATGATATGTTTTTACCTCTTTTTGTTACCTTTGATACCTTGAAAAAAAATCCTAGTGCTTTCCCTATACCTTTTAGAATTTTTGGTATCCATAAATCTACTCGTAAAGAGTACAATATTACCCATATCGGTGCTTCTATGAATTTCTCCTTATGTGGGTTGAAACAAGCTTCCCATTGCCTAATGTAGAGACCCACATTATTAAGGAAGTATGATCTCCCTTCAAAGATCCTACCTTTATCTTCAAGGTGAGAAAAGATGAGTGTGAAGACACCTTTCGGTCCCAGTCCCAAATCCACCACTCCTTTTGGTTTCCAGTTATGTTGTATCCAACGCTCCAATTCCTTCTTCACGGGTCAAATTGCTACACACTTACATATAAAATCAGTTATGTTGTATCCAATGCTCCAATTCCTTCTTCACGGGTCAAATTGCTACACACTTACATATAAAATCACGATCTGCAATGCATTTCCCGTGCTCTTCTAGACATATTGTAGGAGTGATAAATCTAAGGGTCTGAGGGGCCTTAGGGATACATGGACCTTGTAGACTCATTTTACTTTCTCCCAAAATAAGCATTTAAGAATAACTTGAGGATCCTCCTTTTGTACCAAATTTTCCTTCCCATTGAAAATACATACTAGCAAGAGCATTCCAGAAGGAGGTGTGACCCTCTCTTGCCTTTAAAATCATGTTTAAAGAATCCTTGTCTGCAATATCTGAGTTTGTGTAGTTTTGAACATGGGATTGAAAGTGGGAGAACCAAGGCTACCCAAATTCCATAATCAAAATTTTTAGCTGAGCAGTTTCAACAACGCCTTACCGCTTTCATCGCCTCACCCCAAATTATTTTTAAATTCAAATAGGTTACTAGTAACCATTTAAAAAATGCTTACTATATGTACAAAATTGAACAAATGCTTTTCAATTTATTAACCAAATTGAATAGTTATAAATTTATACTTACTAAATATTTAATTGAGTAGATTATAAATTCATATTGATCAAATATCTAGGTAAATAGGTTATAAATTTATATTTATAAATACCTAATTAAATGGTTTATGAATTAATATTTATTATAAAAAGATTAATACAAAACATTGCATTAAATAAAAATACTATATATTAAAAAAAAATATTTTCTAATATTCTGTTGAAGTTTACAACTATTCACGTCCATGTGCTTGTATGTCAACACGATTCTAGCGCAAGATTGACAAGTCACCTACAAGCACAAATGTTCATTCCAAGGCCTGCCACCACTATAAACCTTACACTCTATAGTATTCTATTAAAAGATAAATTTTTTTAATTTTTTTTACAGAAAATTAGAAAATTATTTTAAGAAACTTACTTTTAAATTATATATAAAATACATACCATGCATGAAAGACCAAGGAGACAATTGTCTAGTTTTGTAATGGAATGAGAGGTTAATAACCAGGTAGCCTTCTCGAGGGCCATTTCTACCATGCGTCCCAAAAGTGGAAGTATAAATTCCTATATTTATAATTAAATATATCATCTTTCTAACTGATATTTGATTAGTGCGATATAAACCCTTACTATCCCAAAGTAATGACAACATTTATTAAAAATCATCTTCCATCCAATAAAACCCAAACCTCACATAAAATTATAGCTACGAGCAAAACCCTAATTTCATATGAACTACCAACAAAATTCTTATAAAAATAATTTTATTGATTTTTTAATTTACTTCTTTAATCTCGTATAATTCCATTCTTAATAATTTTTAATGTGACATCAACAATCTATATATTATTATTGATAATGATATATTTTACGATTGATTTAATATTAATATTAATATCATTATTCTTTGAAATTTAGTCATAAATGATTCTTCCCTGCCCTAAACAAGCTGGCCTATAGTTTAAAAGGTGATAAATGATTCTTCCATGCCATAAACAAGCTGAACCATAGTTTAAAAGGAACATTGTTATGTGCTCAATACTAATGCCGGCGCACGTTCTCGGCCACATATGAAAACTCGAACGAATACTCTTCATGTAAAAGCAGGAAAGCACATGACAACTCAGCTCAGTTTAAAAGATTGGTTTAAGTAATGGTGATTAAAAGATTGGTTTAAGAAATGGTGATTAAAAGATTGAACACAAAGGTAAAAAACAAAAAACAAAAAAAAAAAGTTTAAAACGAAATTCTAGCTGCCCTTTCAGGGATGGTTAAGTGATTATATAGTAGCGACTGGCAATTGATAATAAAAGAGTGATATTAATTGTCAATGGAGAGGATGTTGTGCTCAGAGGAGGAATTTTTACACCTCCGAAAACCAGAGTGAAGGAAAGGCAGCAGGCCATTGGGGTAATTTTCTGTTCCCTTGGTTTAATCGGTTTGTCCCTTTAATTCATTCCACGGGGAATTTTGAGTAACCTGACCAATTTTGTTTCTCTGTTGAATAGGTTAACCATGGAGTGGACTCTGTTAGCTCTTTAAAGTTGTCTGTCTTACGGAGCGCTCCAAAAATGTGTCGTGTGTGTAAATGTTTGTGTTATGTCTCTGTGGATTTGTGTTAATTGAGAGAGAAAGTTGTGGCTGACGAGAATATGCAGCGGTGGTTGAACATTTTTTAATTATCTTTTAAATTCATTCTTTTGTTTCTGATAGGATGATTTGGAATTATTTTATATACAGAAGCTAGAGCAGCTTTTCCAGTGCTTGATTTTGGAGCAGAGAATTAGGAGTTTCGAGAGTTTCAACAGCCGCAAAAGAAAAATGCCTAAGAAACAAGGTTAGTATTCTTTTGTTGATTGCCTTGTTCTGTAGATGTTTAGTTGTTTATTTTAGAAAGACGAAATGGCACGACCTATTTATTTTCCTTGCTATTCTGATAACCACATTGCCAGGCGAAATGGCGCGGCCTATTTAAACAAAAGAAAAGAAATCTTGCCTATCTATACCCTTACCTTACAGATAGGTATTCCTTTCCTTTGTTCGATGACCCGAATGGTGGGCGAACCTTACCTTATCTTCCAACTAGGGGAATGGAGCGCTTATCTGGTCTTTCTTTAATCAACTACGGAACGGTTTTGTGTTGTTTATGTAACAATCGAGGATATGAGGGAGATAGGTTGTGGGAATACCTCGGTTGATGCTTTGTGGAATAGCAGTGGGGAGACGAAGATTGCTGCTATGCTATGGTATGTGGATGGCAGAGGGTGGTGTGGTAAGACCCTCGTGGATGCTATGCGGCTGGTCCAGTTATCTAGGGGAGATGGGAATTCGGTTATGTGTCTAGTTTTGTCTTTGACCTTGGTCAGTGACTAAATACCAAGACTCTCGTCAGGGAATGCTCTAAATCCTGATGCTTCTTATGCTTTAGTAATTGCTCTGGGAGTATTCTATCATTAGTATTCTAACATTCTACCTTAGGACTTTAATTGCGTGGGATCGTTTAATAAATATTCTCACAACGCCCATGGCTTTGGTTGGGTGCATAGTTTGAGAAATGAATTTATTGATTGGCTTTAATAGTTTTATGAATGAATTTGAGCATTATACATGTGTTAAGTGGGGTTAATTAGAGTGTCGGGTTTTCTTTCCAGAATGTTCGTTCGTCAATAGGAGCGAGTTGTTTTTTTTTGGGGATAGTTAAGACATACCCCTTTCGGTTGTGGTTGATTGTGAAATTCTAAAGCGACACCTCGGAAGAACCCCAGATATTGATTTAGATGTAGAGATGCGCGCTGGAAGATGGCAGTTCCAATTCTATTTTAGACGCAGCTTTCTGTTTAACGCAACAATTCAATGAATGTTTTGATTGGTTAAGAAAGCACAGTGGGTGAAATTAATTTTTATGGCCTTCCCTTTCTCCACACTCGTGCTGGTCTTATTATTGCTATTTACCATCAAAGAGTGTGTGTGTTGCATTAATATCGTTTCGTGAATGAACCATTATTAAGGAAGTCGGAAAAATCTGGAAACATCAACTCCCTCCCAACTGCTTTTAGGCAATTCCTATTTCCACCACTATTGAATCATAAATGCGCCTGACATGCAAGGGGAATAGGGGTTGTCTTGCTTCTAACATGCCAAAGTCAACTTTGAGAAAAATATAAATGCAAGGCAACCTCTATTCCCCTTGCATGTCAGACTGCATTTATGATTCAATAGTGGTGGAAATAGGAATTGCCCTGCTTTTAGCATCTGGAAACATCACGTGAATAATTCCTAAATAGGTTAGGTAGGCTTTTCAGTGAGTGTATTCTAAACAGAACGTACGATTTCAGGGACCACACGTACCAGATACCATTTCATGGGTAGGAACCAGATGTACCTTTTCATGGGTAAGAGCCCGATGTACTTCATATGTGTATCTGTTCTTCGATTTAAACAAAAACCGGCTTCAATATGTCCTTACACTTTCATCCCAGGACTATCATCCTTCACTTTCAGGACTCTTTGAGAATGCTATCTATAATTTTGTTTATACTTATCACCCGTTCATCGATGAAAAAAATCCTCATCCATCTGTGTGTTTCCATGTCTAGCGATTGTAACTGGTTGTGTGATGAAAATGCACTTGAAAATCATAAATTATATGTTCTTGAATCTGAGAAAGTGCACTTGAGATTCAGTTCTTTCTCCGGTAGATTTCGACTACTAATTAGGGGTGGTCTGTCGCAAAAGGATTTCTAACCAGACCACTCCAAAATTATATACATCGTTACTTTAGAAGCTTGCATAAAATCTTGGAAGCTTCTATATGATGGGAATCATTATAGATAGATCGACCTCCGTTGGGGGAACCCAATCCAAACATCTTTCTTTTTCTAATTGTATTGCTTTGCTCCTCTTCCTTCTTCTCAACCAACCAGGAAAGAAACCCATAGTCTATCACTGCGTCGGCTCTTGCCAACAAATTGAAACACCCTGAAACACCCTTTCTTTATCTTCATCACTACTTTAACCCTCTGCAGCTGTATCCACCTGTTACTTTAACCCTCTCTTTTTTCTCACCTCAAACCCGAGCAAGCATTGCTTGGTTGAATTTAGTCTTGAACAAATTCATCAAAGAATTTGTTTAAATCTATTCCATGGCAACTCAAACTCAAACTCAAGCCACCCTTATTCCTTCTTTCTATGTTTGCTTTAACATGAATCCAAGGCGGATATCAGAAGCCAAGAGCCCAAGGTGCTTACCTGCCAACCGAATTGAATCCTGACGTGAATTTGAATAAATATAAGTTTTGGGTTCATTGGCGGAATCTTGTTCTTTCCTTCTCATTGAAGATCTATTAGCAGAAAACACATATTCTGTGTTGTCTTTAGAATATTATGTTTCCAGGTTAGAGTGGGAAGGGCTTTAAATTCGTAGGAGTTGATTGTTTGTACTTGGCAAGGATTTGTGTCTGGGAAGCTTCAGATTCAAATAGAGAAGAACCCATAATTTCCTACAAGGTTATTTTTTTTAATATTTGTTATAAGGCTTTTTTGTTTCATGTTATTCTCACTGTTCCTGTAGTACAAAAATCAAAAATCAAATCCGGGAAAAATATGTGGGAAGTTTTTATTAGTAAAAATATCTAGGAAAAATGAAATTATGATAGATCATATGTAAGAGTGGGAAATAGGAATGTGATGATGATGGGGAGATAAAACAATCATACCACTTGACAATGATCTCCGTTTTAACGGTTTCAGGTGGCAAAGATTCTTTTTTCCTCTTTCTTATTAATGATTAAGTAGTTTTATCATTTTTTTTTTTTTTTTTTATTGAAGTTTCAAATGTAACATTAGTTTTCACGAAGAGAAAAATATTTACCAAGAATTTGAATTGTCTGTTTAGAATTTCTAAAATAAACATGTATTTTGTCATTATATTATATCCGGTTATTCATTATTTTATTTTATATTTTAATTTGAAAAAAATATAACATTCCATTTTTGAGTATTAAAATTTTATATACACAATGAACTTCTATTAATAAAAAATGAAATTTTATTAAAAGTAAGTTACCAAATGTATTTTTCTAATTTATTTTCAATATATAATTGTTAGATTTAATTATTATGATATTAAATTTATAAATTATATTATATTTGAATCACTTTACATAATAATATTATATTCATGTTTTTTGTTTTTCTTTCATCAGTTGTCATTGAATTGATTGCCTAAATTAGACCTAAATAAATTGAATGGCTACAGCCCTACACGATGGGTCACCTATATGGAACATTATTTTTCCCTACATGGAATCACCAATGGATTAATTAATTTGTGTGGGTTTATTATAATTAGGTCCTAAAAAATTCCAATGATTGAAATGGCATAAGAAATCCAAAGATGGTTATATTGTTTGGACACAATTCTTTATACAGAATTGAATCCCTACACAAAGATCATTGTAAAAAGTATTGTTTAGAATAATCTTATCAACACCACATTGTAAAAAGCTACAGTTGAGAATTGGCCTTAGAGGAGGCACCAGAGTAAGCAGCAGAGGCATTGGCCATAGAGGAAGCACTGGAGTAAGCCGTACAAGGTAGAGGCAACAGTTCTTTATACACAATTGAATCCCTAGACACAGGCCATTGAAACAAGTATTGTGTAGAATAATTTCATCAATACATTCACATAAATCTACTGCAAATGCCTAATAAAGAGTACTTTGTCAAAAATTCTCTGATGTCATTTAAATTATTAAAATTAAGTTAATTTAATGGGATCTATCGACTTGGCTTTTTTACCAGAATAGGTGGCCGGAGCTTCTACTTAGTTTATGTGTAGCCAACAGCATAAGTCGAGGCATCCATCGTGCAGGAAGCAGAGGAGAAAGCCATCGAATGCAGAGACAAAAATCCTTTATCCAGAATTGAATCCTTGCACAAAAATATGCGACAAACCTCTTAACATA
>APFE030667502.1:11436-27804 GCA_000404065.3 Pinus taeda | reverse complement strand
AAATAACCCAGTCGACCTAACAATAATAATATAAAGCCACAAAAAATAACAATAGAGGATTCTATGGGGCACAATAATTAACAATATGGGGACAATAGGGGCACAACGATATTAATAAGGGGTACAACTACAATAGTAATGGGGTAATCACTAGTATTATAGGGACCCAACATCTTCTCCCACCTTTTCTAGTATCTTAAAAGGACCATATAATAAATCCTTGATCTTCTTACCAAGATCATGTAGTCTTTCCTTGTTCACATGTAAACATACTTTATCTCCCACTCTGAATTACTTCTGTGTTATGTGTTGATTAACCCAGCCTTATTTTTTTTCCATGACTTATGCAACAAATTCTATACTTGTAAATGGATCTGTTTAATCCTATCAATAGTTTTTCTTCTCTTGAAGTATCCCTCACAACATCCTACCTCACTACTCCTTGTCACCCATATACAACATCTAGCGAAGAAGGAGGAAAAAATCCAAAACATGTTTCAAATGGAGACTTACCAGTAGAAGTGTGGTTTTCTCTATTAGAAGAGTCTTATATATATATCCCATATCTTCATCTCAAGGCTTCTGATGCTTTTTATTATAACCCCTTAAAAGATACACCAAATTCATGTTTATTAGTTATATTTTCCCATTTGTTTGTGAATGGAATGTTGCTAATCTCTTTAAATTTATGGCCCTCTTATTCCACAATGTAGTCCAAAATGCACTAAGAAATTTTGTGTCCCTTTCTAAAATGATGCTTCTTGGTATATCATAGTGGACCTAAACTTGTTCAAAGAACACGTTTGCTGCTTCTTTCCCTTTGATTGTATTTTTTCAGGGCATGAGAATGCGCATCTTGTGGACCTCTCAACTACAAAGTAGGTAGTAATGCATCTTCATTGTTGTTTGTAAGCCTCCCACAAATTGCATGGAAATACTTTCCCAAGGATGAGTGGGTATATGTAAGGTATGGTATAAACATTGTTTCCTATTAGTAAGCTTGCTAGTATAAAAAATCATACATAGTCTAATGAATCTTTCTAAATATTCTTTCTTACTAAGCCAACATGGCATACCTTTGTGTTGGCCACTATCTTACCTACACCACAATTCCCTAAAACCTTGGAGGTGTGACCCTCCATAATTTACTACAACCACTCATCTTTAGGAACACAAAACTTGTCCATCCTATAGAGAAACCCATTTTGGACTGGATGACGGTCAATTGTGCTATCAACATCTTTTGCATGAATTTGGCTCTACACTTGTTTAAACACCTCCTTGAAGTCCTCATCTGCTATATACTCCTCTTTATATGCATCATGGATGAAAGTATTCATGTGCATTACAGTTCACAAAGCTGTAATTTTTTATTTGGGTGGCCTTGAAAGCATGTTGGACAACTTGTTTATGTACTCATTCTTATACTTGATGATTAAATGAAACTGTTATAAGAAATCCATCCACTTGTAGTTTTTGGTATGTTGTAGCTTACTCTAGGATTTTAGGTACTAGGGTGGTCAGTTAAGTATGTGTATGATAGTCTCACTTCCAATCAGATAATGTTTCCATCTTTTGGCAACTTTTACCAAAGCATAGAGCTCCTTGTAATAGGTAGGGTAATTGAGGAATGTCCCGTGAAATAATTTAGAATGGTAGAATGTATGATTTTATACCTACATCAAGATCACACCCATGGAATACCAATTCATATCTTTGTCCACTTCAACTCGCTACTGCAATTTTGGAGTCATGATAACTAATTCTTGACTAGTTTTTTTTTTCAACTCTTCAAAATATTTCTGCTAACCCTTCCCCCATTAAAAACTCTTGCCAATGACTATTATGGCATGGAGTGGTATGGCTATTTATAAAAGTGAAGCTATTGATTTCCTCATATATTGAATTGTTCCAATGAAAATCCTAACTTCAAATACATTTTTATGCATCAACTACTTCATGATGGTCTCCATCTTTGCATGATTTATCTTGAGCTCCCATCAACCAATCATATAGCCTAAATAAACCAAATCTTGATGTGAAAAATCACATTTCTAGATATTTTCTAGTATCTGGTACTTCTTCAAAATACCTAACACCTTAATCAAGTGTGAGATGTGCTCCTCCCAAGTAGTACTATAAAACAATATACCATCCAAATAAAAAATAACAAATGAATCTAGATATGGGAATCAATGTTAGTCTTGATAACATGTATATTAATGTGGAAGATCTTGGAAATCTCCTTCTCTTCCTAGATTCACCTCCTTATACATTGAGGTGAAAAAATATTATCATCATCAAATCTAATTTCCACTTAATTGCTCAAAATTGTTGGGAAAAGATTATTTTTCTTCCGATCCTTCTTCCTATTCTTTGGGTTCATATTTTGATGTAATTTCTAACACTTTTCCTTATTGTAACCATCCATGTTGTAGTGGTTGCAATGATTGCTAAGATCTTGTAGTGATGTGTAGTGATTGTTTTCTTCTTATCCCCCCCTCCCCCCCCACACCCCTTTCCACTTCTTCTTCCCTTCCTTGGAAGCTTCTTAGTCTTTTTTTTGTTTGAACCACTTGACTGCTCTCTTTTTTTGCCTATGTTCTTTTAGTTATTGTGCCCATACAAAGACTTATTCATTTTTCTTGGCTTGAAAAACATCACCTTCTTTCTTAGAAGGTTTGTAGACATTCCAAATACTTGAGGAGTACATCCAGTCTCTTGGGAGAGACACCTAATGGTGTACACCTATACACTCTGCCCCTCATTATGCTTTAAGTAGTTCCATCAGATCCATTGTTCCTCTACTTGATATGGTATAATTACGAATTTATGAGGGTATTAAAGTGCTCCCACTTAGTGATTGGGGGATCATCCTCTAGCCTATCTTTGTATCGGTTTTCCACCAAGTTAGGGAATGGTCCTTTAGCTTATAACTAGAAAATGATATTTACTGCTTCTCATAGATGTGGTGAATGCTAAAATATACTTATAAGTGTTGCAACCAATGATTCGATTTTGAGGCATTGATCTTAACACTATATGTATTTATGTCAACCTTCACTTCCATGTTGAATAGGGAATATGAATCGGTAGAGGTACTTAAACTTAGTTTCTCTTTCTTGTTTTTTTTTTCTTGACCCCTTTTTTGGGTCTTGATGTCCCCAAATTTTCCCTCTAATTTGACCTCTGAGTTGGAGTCTCCACCTTCCCCAATTCCCAACTTGTTTTCTAGAGGTAAAATAAGGAGGTTCATATTATGAATGATATCTATGACTTGTACTTCCATACTTGAGAATATCTTTGCTATTGGATTAGGGTTATTGTGAACAAATTCATCGACCATGATTAATGTTTTGATACTTTATTTTGAAAACACTTCTTGGGTCTCCTACAACTTCTCACTAGATTCCCCAAAGAAACACTTTCATATCAATATGATCTTTAAATGGTCATGAGACTCCACTAGACAATTCATCATAATAGATATGATAAGACTAAATTGAAATATATACTAAGAAGGTTAAATTCCTTTATATTTCGTATTTGATAATTACTGATTGTTTGTTTATGCATGAAATAGATAAAATGAAAAGAAAATAGAGAACAACAAAATATAATTACACACCAACCACAATGAATACAAAGATATGCTTTAGGAAACCCTTATGAAGGAAAAACCGGTTGGAATGTGAGGCTTCTATACTCTCTTTTGTCTACAATGGAAATAATGCAAGTATCAAGGGGAAGGTACTCTCTATGGAGTCACATGATACTTATGGATTTATAGGATTCTATAGAACACTAACTCTCTCTTTTATGCTCTCCCACTCCCACTCTAGTTACTTCATTCCTCTAGATACACCATGTTGTTGAAGATTTTATAAAATTGTGGTTTGGTGTTGAAACCCATGTTGGCAAAGATGGCTTTCAAATTCATTACAAGTATAATTTCCTCCATTATCAGTATGAAGAGATCCAATATGTGATTATGCTTCATTTTGAATCCATGTATGCATTTTTTTAAAAGTTTCAAAATCTGTAGATTTATCTTTCAACAAGTACAACCAACACATCTTGGTGTAATCATCAATAAAAGTGACCATTTTCATATGGAACATGGGATGGGGCCACACAAATTATAATGTATTAATCCAAATTTCCTACATGCTTTGGAAGTGGAACCATGAAAGGGTTGTTTACTATGTTTTCCAAGGACACATACGTCACATTGCTTCAGTTTCCTAAGAATAGTTGGAAAACTAGAAACACTATATTTTTTCAGTAAATAAAGGATTTCATAATTAATACGTCCAAGTGTAGCATGATGAGAATGTACCATAAATGTTATGACATAGGTGATCATATAGATATGTAGAATTTTGTGCATGTGTAGATTTATTTTTCTGCTTCAACAATCTTTCATCCTCCACTCCATTAATGACAATAATGTTGTTGGAATCCTTCCTTATTTCTACTTTATCATAAAACATATGAATGGAGTAGCGTTGCTAGCCAATGCACAAGAGATAAAAAATTCATTTGTAGCTCTTGAATATGGAGAATATCATGCAAAAGAAAGTTAAGGAATATAAATGGTTTTAACCTGATGCTATAACTTGAACGTTTGAGACTTTATTTACCTACAGAATATGTTATGCCATCTACATTTTCATTGAAGTATTAAAATTAGTCTCTTTGGAAGGTCATGTGGCATGTTTTACCCATGTCAAGCAATCATGCATCTCTCCAAGAAGTAAATGAAGTATGAAACAAATATTTAATCACTTCAATATTTCAATGGGAAACAATGTAATGAGAAGATTCGTATGTTTTATCTTTCATCAGATTTTGTGTTTTACCTCTTTCTTCTTTCTGATCTTGTTTGTATTTGATCTAGTCCTAGGGGATTTTGCATGTTGATGCACCATGTCTATTTATTTTATCATGAATACAATCAAGATCAGGTCTATCACCTTTATTGTGTCTTGTCATTGAATTCTTTCTTCCATGTCTTCTTTTACTACCTTTATCTCTAATAGAATCATGTAATTGATTCTTCCGTTTTTTAGCAATGTACAAAATCTCTCCAGTGGGATGGGATGTTGTCTTCGTCTTTCCAAAGGCTTTCTCATGTTTTGAATTTTTCTACACCAAAGAGTCAATTGTAATAGACTTTAATTGGTTATTAGTTTGTAGGGATTCAAGGTAGTGAGAGTATATAGGGTATATGCCTTGACGAAGGATTTAAGAGGAAGGTCTTTCTTCACTCTAGTGGCATCCATGTCATGCATGATGGTTTTTTTCCACAAGATAAGGCCATAGGATCATCATCCTTCAAATCTAGGTTGAAGAGCTTAAATGGTAGTTGTACTAGTTTTAGTTATGAGTGTTATTTATATAATTCCTTTAACATATTTCAAGCATTGTAAGAATCTATAATGGAAATAATATGACACTTCACCTCTTCAATTATTGATGCAATAATCAAGGAATAAGCTTTATTATATTTTTTCTTCCATATGGCTAGCTCTATATATAATGTAGACTTCTTAGGTTCACTTTCTTCCTCTCCTTTTCCAATGAAAAATTGTTCCCCTTCACATATGCCATTTTACAATCACTGAACATGAGAGTGTGTTTGACTTTTCTAGACTATTATCAATAGTTTTCTTTATCAATCAACACCACACCAACAATGGAAATGAGTGAATGCATCTTCAGTTACACATGTATCTGAAATATAACACTATAGAAGAATAAATTTTCCTTATATAAGATTAATCTCCTTTTTACTCTTAGTATATGTTGCTAGATCTGATGAGGAATAAACAATTTTCACAGATGTTTCCTTTTATGTATTACTCTTAAAAAGAGAAGTTGTTCCCACATACAAGAAAATAATAGCTCTCCTAATAGAGAGTCCTTACAAGTATAGAGTAGGCTCCAACCACTTGGGGATGAGGTCACCTTTTTAGAACCAGGCATCATCCTCGCAATTGCATGGAGCCACTAGTAGACCATGGGTAATGGTGAAATAGTTGAGTGGTTTTATAAAGAAGACAAAGAGAATATAGAGCAATGTGATGTGATATTTCTTGATATTATTTTGTAGTGTACCATAATAGTGGGCTAGGAAAGGAAGGAGACCATTCCTCTCTTGATTTTTATGTAGGTGTTTCAACACTTGAGCAAGGGATTGGGGGTTGAATATTATGATTATGTTGAAAAGCATGCAGAATGTGTTGAAAAAAATGAAGGTGTCTTCATTAATGTTTCCTTCCAAAATGTTAATGACATACAACTTAAGGATCATAGTTCATATTCTAGTGGTCTCTATTAACTCATTTAGCATGGTTGCCTGAGAAGTTATCAATACAAAGAATCAAGATGACTATCTTATTTATCAAACTAGTAAGTAGTTGAAGAAACTAGGCAATGTAGTGTCCACAAAAGTTAAAGACAATATGGAAACTAAGTTGAAATAACTTAAATATGTAATTTCTAGTGGGTCAACTTAGTTAATGAAGGATACGATGGAAACCCTCAACTAGGAAGTGATGCAGTTAGGGAAATATCTTTACGACCAACCAAGAGTTGCTAGTGAAATAAATGCAAAATGAATCACTAAGTATGGGTCAACAACCATACCACAATACCACACAGAGATGATGTAATAGATAGGGTTTAGCATTATCTCATAGAAGAGGTTTAACAATAATAGGGTATTACAGGACAAGGAAGAAACAAGTTGGTAAAGGCTTGTGGGGTTTTTTGTGATCGAGCCCCTATTACCTAAGGAGAAAATGTCTCTCATACCAAAGTCCAAAATCAATGCTCAAAATAAATTTTCCAAGGTGGGAGTTGATATAATAGTGGCTTTTCACAAGCTAGAGGAAGAACAAATCACAAATGTGAAATATCTAAGACAACATGAATCTAGACATGAGGGGTCCTATAATGGTAGTTAGGTATAAGAAATGAAATAATGAGCATGAAAATTAAAATAATAGCAGGAGTGCAAAATAGAAAGTGAAAACCATATCTATCATTTGGAAACTTCCAATAGGTATAGAAATGGTAAACAATATTTATACCCAATAATTTATTTAATGGTAGGTCTCTAGGTTAAAATTGAACTGCAACTAACAATCCCACATGCTACAAATGCATGCAAAGCATCTTAGTAGCTAAAGGAATTTTACAAGCTTCTTATCAGTAGAGAGAAATGATGTTATGAACCTTGTGCCTTAAAAATGATAAAAAACCAACAATTATATTTTTCTTCAATGGGGAAAACTCCTTTTATAATGAATATAATGTATAAGACAATATTTGATGATCCAAGACTAGGTCTCCTTAGTATAGATATAGGAGACAAAGGGTACAATGAAATGTTCATAACGAAGGAGCATGAATTTCTAGGATGAGAATCAACTACAAATATGAATTATCAAATATTTCCCTAGCTCTAATTCCAAGTTAGATAAGGATGTAACTCCAAAATTCAATGGTTTTCATTAAGATGAATCCATTTTAAATATGATGAGATGACTCTTGGTTTCATCTTCCAAGAGGTCCATTGACCTTTCATATTCATTTATCTTTTCATATTTCTCCTATTATTGACAAATGATTTAAAATTACTTAAAAATATCGAAGGATTATGTCTCCAACATTATGTTATCTGCAAATACTGTTATTTAAGAAAAATATTCCGCCTAAAATAACCCACTAGTGGTCCATAAAGGAGCAGACTTATACTCTTGCAAAATGAATTGATGTTTTGGATCATTAACTTATTTCCTTACATCTAAGGGAGAAATGTTCTTAGAAAAGAAAAATCAGTTTTAGGTCTTATTGTCAAAATCTTAGGGGAAATTATAGTCTAAGTTCAGATATATAAGTCATAAAGTCAATTTTTTTTTTGTAAAAGGTAACTTGACATATGTAATTGATATAGTAAACCCTAGTTAAAGTCTACTCCATCAACAAGAAACCCTACAAGATGTCAATAAGAGGTGAGTGAAGGCCAAGAAGGAGAGATCCAAAAATGGACCTCATTAAATGTATTGGTTATTCTTAATGGAATTATTCTTCTCCAATTAATTCTCTTTATCTCTCCCCCTCACCCAATTATTCTTCTCCAATTAATTCTCATTATCTCTCCCCCTCACCCTCTCTCTTAATATTTTTTTTGATGTATTTAGTTCTTGCATTTGTCTCAATGTTTTTATGATTAGTTTCATGGAATATTTGTATGTTTTCTCTTTTCCTCTCTCAACATTCAAGCCTCTTATATCTTAGCCCCAAAGATATAGATTAGTGGTATTAGAGCATTCTGTTCCTTGTTATTTCTCAATGTTATCCCCAACTAAGGAAAATTTTAGGGGAAAAATTTCCCAAATGGGCTTTTTTTGGACATTTTATGAAAAAATATTCGCCAATTTTGTTAAAAATTCACCTATTTTTTTACTTATATATGATTAAATGGATGATATTCGCCAAAAATTTACCAGTAAATAACATGCTTTTTATTGAATATTCACCTAAATTATATACATATGAATTTTCAAACCAAAATAATCGCCTGCAATACTATATATAGGAATAATATTAAATCCTTAAAAAATACCCTATGCCCAACGAGGGAAGAGTACAAAAAGTTGAGTCTTGAGCTAGTTTCACTTGGAAATTATTGCTCTCAAAAACCCAAACAACCTTCCATGGTGGAAGAAAAGACATATGAAATAGAAATAGACCTTATTAAGCTGTTGCTCGAGGAAGCACTCATGTGACAAAAAAATGAGATGATTAACAATTTCACCTAAAGCCTTCAATTATTACCAAAAGTGACTGAGGCATCTTAAACAAGTAGCAATTTTGGAGGTGCCACACTCTTAAAGGTAAAAATTAAATTTGATATCCCCTTATTTGAAGGACAAATAGATTCATATGATTTGGAGAAACAATTAAATATATTAGAGCTATTACTTTGTTTTATTTTTTACAATGAGAAGATCACTTCGTGCTACTGAAAGTTGTTCCCCATGCCAAATATTGGTGGGAAGCTTATTGGGAGAGAAATAACAAAGATGAGTTTGTGATTTCCTATGCAGGACTAACTTGGGCCACTTTTTTTATGCCGTTAAAAAGAAATTCTACCTTCTAGGGAACTATAAGGACCAATACATGAAATAAAAAACTCTACAGAAAGAGAGCGACTATGCTAGAGTCCACTAATAATTTCCATACCTCACTCAAATATGGGTATTAGAGATTATAAGTGGCACCTTGTATTGAAGTACCATAGTGGCCTGCATAGGTACATCCAAATAGAGATGGATTTCTTCGACATATCCTCTTTAGGATACAATTATTGATATGCCATCAAAATTGAGCAGAATTGAAGCAAAATAATAAGTGGGAATTGGGGTATGCAAATACATCACAAAAAAATCTTGGAAAAGGTGTCCCTAAGTCGAAAAATAAGGGACAACACAAGGAGAGCCAACATCAATAAAACCAATCCAAGTGGTAGGTGAAGAAGGGTAATGGGAAGTCACAAAAGGAAACTAGTAAGTGGTATGAGTTCCACAAAAGCCCTTGGCACAACATTAATGAATGTAGCTTGAAACAATCATTGTTGGAAAATATTAAAGAAAAGTAAATTGATTATGGCTTTGATTTTGATTTAGAACAAGATAAGGAAAAGTGGATTATCGATGCATAACCTAGTGCTACCATTGTGACCACAAATATTCAACTAGAAGAGCTAGAGGAGTTAGAAGAGGGGGGTTGCCTCTTCCATTCACATACACGATTAAATGGGACCCCACTCCATTTCATCATTGACAATGGGATCCAAAAGAACCTAATATCATCCAAGGTGATCAAGAGATTGAAGTTATCGATATTTCCACACCCCCAACCATACACCTGAACTCGATGGATATTGGTGGCCACCCACCTATTCCACTTGGACCCCCACCATTCTTTCTTTCAGTTTTTCAGTTTCCTTAATTGTAGCATTGTTTACTATTTTTGGTAGTTTTTTTGGGCCTTGAACTTTCAGAGCTGTTTGAGGCCATAAATGACGTTTTTAGGGAAAATCACTGTCTGTGAATATGAGTTTTAACTAGCTATTTCCTGTCAGCAGTTGTATTCCTCGGATATATATTTCTAACGAGGTATCGTGTGTGTCAAACAGAGATCGTATGCCAAAGTTACGACCTCGGGAAATTGATGTACCAACTTACTCCAACGAGGCCCATAGTTTGGTGTTTCATCTCCTAGGGTTAATTTTTTTGATGTTTAGGGTTTTCCATTATTTCTCAATAATAAATAGACCTTCAAGCTTCATTGTAACACAATTCAAAGGCATGTATCCACCACATCTCTTCTCAGAGATAAGCTACCATCGCCTGAGCTAGTATTATTTCCATTTTGTTTGTAAGCATATTTGAGTATTTAATATTAATGAAATGAAGTGTTATTTCTGCTGAATCTCTGTATTTATGGTTATATCTGTAATTTTTTGCGTTCCTCTTTAAATACATATCAATGGTATCAGAGCGGTATGTTCTTTCTCTATTTTTCTTTGCATGTCCCCAACGAGGTTGGGGTTTTAGGAGTTAGGGATTGATCTGGTTTAACCTTTGCAAGGACAGCCTCACAAACCCCAATGGCTACTCATGGGGGAAGAAAGAAAGATGAGCGAGCATGAGATCCTATCAAAATATTGCTCAAGGAGGCCCTCAAGAAACAAAGGAATCTGATGATGGATAACTTTGCTCAGATCCTTCAACAACTGCCCATTGACAGCACATCCACATCTAGTAGCCACTTTGGAGGTGCCACTCCTTTTAAGGTACAAGTAAACTTTGGCATTCCCATATTTTAGGGCCAAATAGATGCAGACATCGTAGATAAATGGTTAGATATGCTAGAAGGATATTTTTATGTTCATGATTTTTCCAGCCGAGAAAAGATTACTTTTACTCTTCTCAAAGTCACCCCTCAAGTCAAGGACTGGTGGGAAACCTACTGTGAGCAGAAGGATTAAAGTACGCCCTCACTGTTTTCAGCCACACCCACTTGGAATTCATTCCGAGATGCCATCAAGGAGTAGTAATACCCTGTCGGGAGCTATGAGGATAAATACATAAAGTGGACCATGTCACGACAGGGAAGGGTCCAAGAGATGCCGAAGTTTACCAATGCTTTTCATACCCTTCGCACAAAGTTGGGTATTAAGGAATATAAGAAACATTTAGTACTCAAGTACCATGGCTACCTACACATGTACATTCAAGATGAGATGGAGGTCGTGGACATCTCCTCGCTTGGCACGACGTACTCATACACTATTAAGATCAAACAAAAGCTTAAACAGAAAAAGTGAGACTTTGGATCTGTGAATCCGAAGCAAGGGAAATGTGCCCCCAAACCATAGAACAAAATACAAAGCCAAGGTAGGGTGGCCTAGGAAAACCCGCCAAAGCCTGAAAGAAAGAGCAACATCGTGAAGTCAAAGAAGGACACAGGAAAGTGGTGTGAGTTCCATAAGAGCTCCACTCACAACACAAGTGAGTGTCGGGCCAAGTAGTCTCTTGTGGCCAAGATGAAGGCTTCTGAATCAGATGAATGTTTTGAATATGAGTCAGAACCTAACAAGGGGAATGAAAAATGGAACCAGATTATCGATGTGGAGCCCAACGCCATTGTTGCCACCACAAAGATCCAGAAGGAGGAACCTAAAGATCCAGAGGAGGAGGAGTGCCTCTTCCACTCCCAGATGTGGGTAAAGGTTTCCTCGCTACAGTTCATTTTCGAAAACATGAGCCAAAAGAACATCATTTCAGTAGGGGTCATGAAGTGGTTGGGCTTACTGACCACAACACACCCACAACTGTACACCATCGGGTGGCTTCACTAAGGACATGATCTTCACGTCATCCAGTAGTGTCAGCTTCCATACAACATCAAGCACTTAGCAGATGAGGTATTATGTTATGTTTCTCCTTTTGATGTTTGTGAGGTATTATTAGTATAAACATACTTGTGGAAGCGACATGATGTGTATGAGTTAAGGCCTTGCACTGTTATTGTTACCTTGGGAAATAATTTGTACATGATACCAGAGCTAGTACCGCTTACCACCATCTCTTTGGTTACTGCAAAGCAATGCAGTACGCTGATCTCCAAAATCGGGAACTTTGTTTTCTTGATGATACGCCCTTAGGGAAAGAAGAAGATGGTGGCCATGACCTCTAGACAGGGCCCCTCAGCACGAAAAAAAAATAGATGGACAAGGTCGTTGAGGAGTACTAGGACATCTTCACCTCCCTTGCAGGGGTGCCTCTGCACTGTTAGTTCAAGCACTCCATCGATCTTAACCCAAGTGTGTCATTTCCCAATTGACCCATCTATCGGTGCTCTATTATGGAGAATGATGAAATCAAGAGGTAGATTCAAGAGTCGTTGCAGAAAGGTCAATTCGGCCAAGTTCATCACCCTATGGGAGCCTGATCGTGTTGATACAGAAGAAGGATGGGACTTAGAGAATTTGTATTGACTATTGGGCGCTGAACAAGATCACTGTTCGGAATAGGTACCCGATCCCAAAAATTGATGGCCTTTAGGAACAAATCAAGGGGCCAAAATATTTCAGCAATATCGACTTGAGTGTAGATATCACTAGGTATTGATTGAGCCCTCCGATGTGTGGAAAATTGCCTTCAAATCCAAGGAGGGCCTTTTCGAATGGATGGTTATGCCTTTCGAGTTGACGAATGTTCCTGCAACCTTCATGAGGCTCATGGATGACACATGGCATCCATTCACCAACTCATTTGTAGTGGTATACTTGGATGACATCCTGATCTTCAGCCAAAGTTGGGAAGATCACCTCCACGACATCCGACAAGTTCTCCAAACACTGTGGCAACACAAGTTGTGTGCCAATTTGGAGAAATGCACTTTTAGTATGACCCAGGTTCAGTATGTGGGATACATTATTGATGAACAAGGGGTGCATGTGGATCCATCCAAAGCCAAGTCATTTGGGATTGACCGGCCCCAACCACTTTGATAGAGCTCTGCAGCTTTCTGGGTCTTGCCAATTTCTACCGCAAGTTTGTGTTGGGGTTCTCTCATATTACTTGGCCCTTGAGTCAAGTCACCAAGGGAGGAGAGAAAGAAAAAATATTTTGGTCTGAATCTCAATAGAAGGCATTCACAGAGTTGAAACATCGCCTTTGCTCTGCACTAGTGCTCACATTACCATACTTGCAACAACCATTTGAGATCGAGACAGATGTCTCTGACTATGCTATTGGGGTATTCCTTGCTCAACAGGGGCATCCAGTGGCATATCACAGTGAGAAAATTTCAGACACAGTCTGAAAGTATCCCACTTATGACAAAGAGATGTATTCCATTCTATAGGCCTACTGACAATGGAAGAATTACATTTTGGGGAAGGAAATGGTCATCAACACAGATAACCAACCCCTGTAGTTCATACAGACACAAGGGAAGTTGTAAAATGATCACCATCAAAAGTGGTCCACATACCTGCAATAGTTCCATTTGAATATCAAGTACAAGACGGGAAGAACAAATAATGTTGCAGACTGCCTCAGTTGACCCCCAATCATGGTGTTAACCACCGTGCTCAACTCTTATGGGCATGAAACTTCTGATCGACCACTTCTCTACAAAAGTGACCCAAAATTTGGCAACACATACCAGACGCCCTTGGAGGGTTAGCAAGTACCATATTTTCACCTCCAGGATGCACTTTTATGCCACGTGGGACACCTTTGTGTTCCTTCAAGCAAGCGTGCCAAGATGATTTGGGAAGCACACTACAATCGGGTCGCTAGGCATTTGGGGTCGAGAAAACAGTGGCAGTATTGCAGAAGTGTTTCTACTAGCTGAATCTTCAACAGGATGTTGGGAAGTACATTAGATCTTGCTTTGCTTGTGTCATTTCCAAACCGACCATCAAGAAGCAAGGCCTGTATACTCCGATGCCTACCCCTAGTCAACCTTGGGAATCCATCTCCATGGATTACATGTCGAGCCTTCCTTCTACTAAGCATGGCAATGATTGTGTTTTTTGGTTCGTCGGTAGATTCTCTAAGATGGCCATAATGGCAGCCTGCAAGAAGAATATCACAAGAGAAACCACTGCTAAACTCTTTTTTGAATGAGTGTGGGTACACTTTGGGATCCCACAGTCTATCATCTTAGATCGGGATAGTAGGTTCCTCAACAAATTTTTGGTGCAGTCTTTGGTCGATGTTGGACACGAATCTCACTAAGTCCACAAATTTCCATCCCCAAACTGATGGACAAACAGAGGTTGTCAATAGCATGATCGTACACATTATGTGCATGTACAACTCAAAGCATCCACACACATGGGATGAGAGCCTCCACTATGTCCAACACAACTATAATTGGGCTCTCCACAGTTTGACTAGCCACAACCCTTTTCAGGTGGGCTTGGGATTCCGGCCACTATGTCCATTGATGTGGCCATACCATTTGCAGCTACTCAGGGAAATTTGGCTCATGTCTAATCTGAAGTCGAGAAGGGAAATAACTTCATTGAGCATATTCATCACATTCGTCAACAAGTCCATGAAATCTTGGACAGAGGCAATGCCTAAGTATAAGTAGCGACATGATCATCATCGGGTGCCACACAAGTTCCATATGGGCGACAAAGTTTGGCTACATTTGTAGAGGGAGTGCCTCGCTGGACCTCGCCTCAAGCTTTTCCCTCTTCGATATGGGCCATACACCATCACCAAGGCAGTAGGGGACAATGCCTTCAAGCTCAGTATTCCACCATTCCTTGGTCTACACCCAATGTTCAATGTGGACTACCTTTGGCCCTACTTTCCACCATTGTTGGACACATTCGACATTGCAGAACAACTCACACAAACATAGTTAAGCCAAGACTACATGGAATAAGCCACAACTAATCCGATCATGGATATAAAGATCAAGAAAACCTGACAACAAAGGATCCAACTACATCGAGTTGTCAAAGCAGGCCAACTCCTTCACCAGGGCAAGTGGTTCACTAGGGACCAAGTTCAACAAAAGTTTCCTCATCTCATGGAGGAACTCAACACAATGGGGACCATTGCTTCCTAAGGGGGGAGGAATGATCCAGGTGGATATTGGTGGTGACACTCCTATACCACTTGGACCCCCACCATTGTTTCTTTCAGTTTTCTTAATTATAGCACAATTTACTATTTTTGGCAGTTTTCAGGTCCTGAACTTTTGGAGCCATTTTGAGGCCCTAAATGACGTGTTTTTGGGGAAAAACAGTGGGAAAATATGAGTTTTCAACTTGGTATTCACTATTAGTTGTTGTATTCCTCGGATATATCTTTCTAATGAGGTACCATGTGCATCAAACAGAGGTTCTACACCAAAGTTACGACCCAAGGAAGTTGATGTACCAACTTACCCCAACGGGGCCCATAGTTTGGTGTTTCATCTCCTAAGGTTAGGTTTTTGGATGTTTATGGTTTTCCATTGTTTCTCAATATTAAATGGTCCTTTATGCCTCATTATAATACAGTTCAGAGGCATGTAGCCACCACATATCTTCTCATATATAAGCTACCATCACCCGAGCTAGTCTTATTTCCATTCTATTTGTAATCATGTTTCAGTATTTGATATTAATGAAATGAAGTGTTATCTTTGCTGCATCTCTATATTTATGGTTATATTTGTAATTTGTTGCGTTTTTATTTAAATCTAGATCAACATCATTGGTTGATTGAGCTATGGATAGTACATCCATGGATGTTAGTAGTGTTTCCTATCTTATGGCATCAAGCCCTTCAAATATAAGGTATTATGTGATGTTTTGATGTTGAATCATTGAACTTCCAAGTAAAAAATTATTTTAAATAGGGTCGTGGTCATTTCTTTACCAAGGGAGTTGGTTCCCTAATTAAATGTAATTGATTAATTATTTGTATTTCCTTATGTTCTCAAGAATTTCCAAAAGAATATGTAATTAGGAAAGAAATTGTAATTAGATCTATTCCTTAGGATATATCTTGAGAGGATTTGGGAGAGTTTGAGAGATTTAGGGGTTAGTTAGATCCCTTGAGGATTTAGTGGATCTAGAATGTCTAGAGATATGATTTTGTTGAGGAGATTGTGGATCTGAGCCTAAATTACTTCAGAATACTATTTTGTATAAATGTCATCAATTTTATAATAGAAAAAAAGGGAGAGGTGTGTAAGACTAGAGTCAACAAAGTTGATAGAGAAAGTTGATTAGGGCCATAAGGCCAAGGGGAACTTTATTGTAATAATCAT
>APFE030667495.1:0-24410 GCA_000404065.3 Pinus taeda | reverse complement strand
CCCTCCCTCCCTCCATCTCTCTCACCCTCCCTCCCTCCATCTCTCCCTACCTCCCTCCTCCTTTCGTCTCTCTCTCTCTCTCTCTCACTCCCTCTATCCATCCCTCTCTCTTGCCCTCACTATCTCTCTCTCTCTCTTTGCCTCCTTCTTTCCTTTCTCTCTCTTTCTCCACCTCTCCCTCTTCCCTCTCTCTCCTCTCTCTCACTCCCTCTATTTCTCCTTCCCTGTCTCTCCCTCTCTCTCTCTATCTATATCTCTCTTCGAATCCTCCTTTCCTCTCTGCCTCTCTCACCTTCCCTTTGCCTCCTCCTTTCCCCTCTCTCTCTCTCTCCCTCCCTTCACCTCCTCCTTTCCTCTCTCTCTCTCTCTCTCTCCCCCTCAACCTCTTCAGTCTCTGTCTCCTCTCTGTTTGCATCACACCCTCCCACTCTCTCTCTCTCACTCCCTTGCCTCCTTCCTCCCTCTCTCTTTATCTATCTACCCTTCCCTCCCTCCCCCTCCTCTCTCTCTCCTTCCCTCCCTCTCTCTCTCTCTCTCCTTCTATTACTCCCACTCTCTCTCTCTCACTCTCTATATGTCTTTCTCCCTCGTCCTCTCCTATCTCTATCTTTCTCTCCCCCTCTTGCTCTTCCCTCTCTCTCTCCTCTCTATCACTCCCTCCATCTCTCCTTCCCTCTCTCTCACTCTCTCACTCCTATCTCCTCTCTCTCTCCCCCTCACCCTCTTCCCTCCCTCCCTTCCTCTCTCGCCCCCTCCCTCCCTCTCCCGGCCCCTCCCTCCCTCTCTCTCTCTCTATCTCTCTACCCATCTCTCACTCCCTCCCACTCCCTCTATCACTCTCTCTCCCACTCTCTCTCTCCCTCTATCACTCCCCCTATCTCCCTCTCACCCTCCATTACTCTCTCTCTCTCTTTACCATTCTCCCTCTCCTACTATCCTTAACTATCTCAATTCATCCTTCAAAACAACCCTCTCAAGCTTGGTATGTCTTTCTATCCCTCCCCTTCTCTCTCCCCCTCACTCCCCCTTTTCTCTTTTATTCGTCTTTTAGTCTCCCCTTTTCTCACCCTTGCCTCTCTCCTCCAATTGCCTCTCTCCTTTAATGAAAATTTTGATTGCTTACAAAAAAAGGAAAAAAAACAGTATACTCATGAATGTTTTCTAACTGTTATACATTGTACATCATTTTAAAAGTATAACCATGATTTTTTTTGTAACGATTATTCATTGTCGATAGTTTTTTAACAAGTATTGTCAACATATAATTATTTCAAAAATATACATATGAAACTATTATAAAATATTAAAAATAAATCACAAATAACTAAAATTATACTAATGGCCATGATAATATCATACATAATCTTTTGGAAGAACCATAATTCAAGATAGATTTAAAAACAAGATGTTTTGGCAACTTCCTTTAATTAATATATATTTCAAAAAAATAATTTGTTATTGTTCTTATTATTATCCAATTTCAATGTATGAGACCCCCTTGTTTGTGGGACAAGGGACCCAACTCTGCGTAGCAATTTGCCTGCTATGTCTATGGAAGAATACATACTCTACCAGCCTCTGGTTTTGAACATGTGACCTCTTAGGAGGAAACACATGCTCTTAACCATTAGGCCCACTCAAGTTGTATGCTTCACAAAATAATAATAAATAATAACATCATAGGTATGTGTAGCTATGTTATACCAAGAAGAGTCATGTAAACAAGGCATACAATACCTATAATATGTATCAATGCTTGATACATGGAATCATATATGTTAGATGGAATGTTATCTATATATATATATAATTTACAATGGATGATTGCAAAGGTTATATGTATCAAATGGATAAGAGAAAAATAAAACCATTATTTAATGAAGACATAGTGAATGTGACATATTCTAAGGATCTCTAATTAATTTCTTGACGAGTAAATAGATACGTGACACTTTATTTCCTTATATATGTGAGAAAAAGAGATGAAAGTTAAGAGATATTTAATCCTTAAAGAGTTAATAGCAAGACGAGTAAGAAAAAGTTTTTTTGCACGCTATTGGATGTGAACATGGGTATGGCTAACCTCTCATAACTTGGAATTCTCCATGGATGGAACAATACGATGAGGATATGCCTCAACACATCAGGCCCCAAATTTCTACCATGGAAGCTTAGGATGTCATAAATACTAGCTATGGGCATTGGATTATAAGGAATTTGATGGGTGATCATTTGATGGACCATGAATTTGTCCTACAACTTATCAAAGGAAGAGTAGTGAATATGAAGTCCCATTGAGCTCACAATATTTTATATTTGAGAGCCCTCACTAGAGACATGGTAATTAAATTCAAACCTCATCCTCCTCCGCTAGTCTCACCCATTGTGTCATTATTATCAAATTGCTTAGAATCTTGTGTTTTGGCTTCTAAACCTTCCATCACTTAGATTTATGGACCTCAGAAATCAAAGGACGAAGAACCAGGTGATCCGGGGGAGAATGAAAACACATGAGTTTAAGTGGAGGAAGTTTAAATTGTGACCAACGAAACCACTTCCATATCCACCAAGAAAGTGGAGAATTCATAAAAAGCAGTGACACCAGCCTATATGGTGTGTTCATAAGGTGGGTGTTCCCTCCTTGGATTCCAAAAAGCCATCATGATGCCCCTTTTAAGTGTGTTTTCAAGGATGACCAGTCTCACAACCAAGTCATAGGGGATGATCGGGCTCACCAAAAAGACCTATGGAAGGCTTTCTAAGTTTTTACTCTATCAATATTTTCATATTATCTATTGATATCTATGTTGTGCTTCTCAAAATATTCTATACTCAAAAACTATCCTCAAACCTATGAGGAGGACCGTCTAGATTCCCCCTCAAGGTTTAATGGTCTCTCCTAGTTTGTGCCATGCTAGTATGGTTTTAGCGTCTCGAATGTACTCTCCTCAAACAAAGTTTGTACATGTTCACCTCTGCTTGTATTCTATGTAAGCTTGTGGAAATATAATGAAAATTGTGCTTAATTACCAGAAAAAATTATAATCTGCTTGTATGTTATGTAAGTTTATGAAAATATAATGAAAATTTTGCTTACTTACAAAAATAAATTATATCATGAATTGTTTGTAACTGCAATTATTCATTGTATATATTTATTTAACTAGTACTATAATCCAATATAGATTTTAAAAATATAAATATGACACTATCATAACACCTGCAACTAGTATTTTTCTAAATTTGTAACTTATTTTGATAGGAGGTTGGGAGTCTAGTTGTGTTCCCTATATGTGTCAGAAAAATAGATGTAAGCGGAGTGATCTTTAATCCTTGAAGTGTCATGAGTAAGAGGAGTAAGAAGCAACTTTCTACACACTTAAGTCTTGTTAGGACAATTGATTATCAACATAGATTCCCCATAAATTTGTAATTGTTTACTTTCTTTATCCATGACATGTAGTAATAAATGTTTGCAAGAAATATGTTCGAAATATTTGTTTGTCCCTAGTGCAAACCATATTTTGACATGGAAGAAATCAGATTATGACAGAAAGAGGATGAATTTTCCTCCTGTCCTTTGTCTCAATTCACAAGAAGCTCCACCAATGTGGACCCATGGCTAGGATCGATCAAGTGATTCTTCTACAATAGCTCTTCAGGTAGCAACACCTTTATCCTATACAATGTGACTAAGAATAATAACTGATTTTGCTACTAAATGATCAAGAGATGATGGGTTGCCTTGAAAAATGGACTTGTTTCATGTCAACCACACCCCTAAACAAAATCTCAAAGGGGGTGCCTTGAAAGAACAAAAACTGGGATTTGAAAGTCACCACCTCCAAGATTCTTCCAATGATGATCCTTTGCATGGACTAAACCCCACACCCCCTACAAAATATCAAAGGGGGTGCCTTGAAAGAACAAAAAATGGG
Source organism: Pinus taeda (assembly GCA_000404065.3). Classification (NCBI taxonomy): domain Eukaryota; kingdom Viridiplantae; phylum Streptophyta; class Pinopsida; order Pinales; family Pinaceae; genus Pinus; species Pinus taeda. The sequence continues at coordinate 20,472 of APFE030667495.1, read as the reverse complement.
ATTTGAAAACTAGCACCTCCAAGATTCATCCAATGATGCTCCTTTTCATTGACTAAATCAACCTACTAATGTTGGGTAGATCGCCGATATTTATTTGATGAAGGGCATTCTTGGAAAACATATATGCTTATTTCCTCACTACTTATGGTTCTTTCCCTAGAGTGGGGTATCATTAAATCTATGCATTTACAAATTTTGGAATTCGAAGTAAGATTAATTTAAGTTGTCATAGTTTGATTTTCTAGATGAGTAGGTGACAAAAATAATATTTATAATATTTTCAATGCAAAATCCTATAAAAACAAAAAAACCAAAAGGAAAAAAAAAAAAAATTAATTATCATATTATTATTTGGTAGAAGAAAAAACAAGAGCTTTAGAATAAGCGATTAATTAATTTTTTTAGATAACAACATTTTCAAAATAGAAAATTATTATAAACTAAAAATAAAGCAAACAACCAATAAATGGTCATTTAAATTTAACATCGTTTTTTAACTACATATTTGGATTCAGCGCCCTGAAAAACCCCTGGGAGCCATTGATTGTGCAAAAACTAGCTATCAAACTTGGGATTCCAATGAATTGCTGTCGATTTTAACCGGAAAAATCCGCCGAAAAAACTTTCAAAAAGTCGCGTTCAAACCCATGGAGATTCCGACTACTGGAATCGATTTACTTCAAACCCATGGGATTTCGGTGAATGACTTCTGCAATCCATTTAATTCAGACGCATGGGATTCCGGCGAATGCCTGTCAGTCATCATATCCATCTCATTTAACCTATCAGGCATCATTAAAGCAGCAACTGACAACCCACAATGCGATCATTATATGCTAACAGTTGTACACATGCGGACGTGGTCATGACAAAAAAGGCTGAGAAAAGGATTGATAACAGAAAAAAGCGACCATAGAATAGAGTACAGGTAGGTGATCCTTTCTAAAAATAAATCTTTCTAAAAATAAAAAAATATACTAAAGAGGAGATCATTAGCAGGTGACTCTTTCTAAAAATGAAAATTACTCAGAAAGGTTCAACCACAATAAAATCGAGAAGCTAAAAGCCTAACAGTTTTAAGAGGATTTGAAAAATTTAAGAAACCTCCATATAATTTCGTTGTTAAATATGGCAAGAGGAGGCACATATATTTTGGTTCAAAGATCAATTTTGTGATATGCAGCTACTTAGATGAGGGGTGGATATTTGATCTTTGACGGGCTGAGTCCGTTGGATATCAGATATTTGTGGCAAAGCAGCTGGACATGTGTGGAATAGGAATTTATTGGATATTGGATATTTGTATAGGAGTAGTTGTATTTATTGGATATTTCCTATTTGTGGCAAAGCAGCTCGATATGTGTGGAATAGGAGTGGTTGTATGTATGAACAAACTTGAGATGTGTGAAAGATGAGCACGAGTAGGGTGGAGGAGATTTTTGGGTTTTCAGATCCCAGTATGCATGTATTTTTGTTTTCTCTTTTGTTGTGTCAAGCATGGCCATGCTTACCTGTTTTAATAATTGTTGTCCAGTATGTGCTTCTTTTTTCTTCTTCATTTGTTTTATATTTTGATTTATTTTATTAACCTCTTGTTCTAAAACGGTGGGAGAGGAAGTGAAGATAAATTTGAAGTGCAAATGGAACGGAGGAATAGCTTTATCTGTATTTCACAGTTAGAATTAAGAAATCAGCACAAGAGGTATTTCCTGTTGTATTTGTTAGAAACTTAAATTTATAGATAGAAATATAAATAATAGATAATTGAATTACACTTAATGTGTATTTTAGAATGATTTAGTGGTTTACTGAGAGAAAAAAAGTAAACAAAAAAAGGTAAATATTACATACTTATCAAAAAATTACTTCACATGTATACCTTCCTGGGTTTGGGAGGACGGAATCCTGATGTTGAATAAACCACCTTCTTCGGATCAGCCCAATTTGTTTTACTATACAAAGTTATGTGATCATGTTCAATTTTGTAAGCGAAACATTGTATTAATACGTCTCTATTTTTGTTTCTTTAAGGTCCGAGAGAGACATGTGACTTTGACTTTGACGGCTTGGAGAGAGCTAATTAGGCTCCTGCACTCTACCTATCCTCGAGGTTGTGAAGGAGTTAAATCTACTATAAGCAAGTATCACTCATGCATGACAGGTAATAGCTGCAGACGCAGAGACTATCTGGAGAGTAACGTTGAATGGATGGATTCAATGTTGCAGAAGTGGGGAGGCCAATGGTGGTGTTGACGAATCCAGGCTTGAATTTAATGGGTTGGTACAATTCATTTATATTTGAGGCATTTAATAAATAGATTTAACTTTAATCTTAAAATCCTTGGTTCAAATACTTTTTTCTATTAGTCAAGAGATTATTTTACACAATCCTAAAACTTAGTTCAAAAAAAATTTCCATGCTTTTGGAAACACTCATCAGTTGTATTTTTAGTTTTAGTCTCAATATGCAAAGAATGTAATGGCGTTCAATGTTTTCTTAGAATCATGGAGGGTTCCTAACATATGTTTACATGTATGATTGGAGTCTTTGTTCGCATTTGTTGGGTAAGTCATAAGAAATGAGGTCCGAAGGGATTGGAATCTGCCATTTCGGAGGAGAAAGGTTAGGGTTCATTTGATTTTATGTTTTTCTTTTATAATATCCAATATCTATAATATACCTTTCTATTTTTAGAGGGACAGAGATGGAAACTGAAGTAGATACACCCTGTGATTTCTTTTGACTTTCTTTTTTAAATTATATTATTAATTTAAACACTTAAATAGTACATTAATAATAATAATAATAATAATAATAATAAGAACGCAACAATTGCTATGCTTGTGCTCTATTAGCTCCTCCACTCACTCAACATTTCAGTTTCATATCGTCAGTCATGATTGAAGGGGAAAGTACTAGGGGAAGTACGTGGGATTGAAAGGAAGTCTATGCCATCTTGGGAGCTAGTTCGGGAATAGGATAGTGTGATAGGAGAGAAGGAGATGTTGAATGAGTGGATAAGGTCCCGTAGAGATTAGTGGAGACTACTAATTCATTAGAATTAACATCCTTCCTTATGGAATCTTATTTGGCTTGTTGTTGCTTCCATAACTGTCTCGCTAGTAAACTTTTGAGGCCCAATGCCCATCACCTAGGCACCTTAATTCATCATCTTCCATGGAGGATACATTGTGTGGTATACTTTCATGAATATTTGGGATGAAGAGATTAGACATTTTGTCAAATTCTACATCATGGGGATGACACTCACTACCACATCCATCACCTCCATTAATTACACATCTACTCTCCTAAACCATAGTAGTAGGTGGGAGAATGAGGATGAGGAATTTAGAATCACTGAGGGAATGGTATCTTTTATTTAGGAAGGAAATAAGAGTATGAAAAGGTGAGTGATGAAGCATGAGAAAGTTGGGTGACAAAAGAGCAAGAAATATTTAGACAAAAAAAATGTTTTCCATCGCCAAGTAGGTTAATGAGGCATTAGTGTTAAGTACAAGGAGATCACACAGAGGATATGGAGCAGTGGATCAAGCATCATGAAAATTGATGGATTAGCTGACTGAGTGGGCATACTAAACGTGGATGAGAGCCACTGTCTATGTGAATGCATGCTGATGGTAAATGCATTCAGGAAAACCATCCATTGCCAGGGAAATTAGTGGGGAATTTTATATCAAATTAACATTTATAGAGAGAAAAAAATTGAATGTAAAATATTTTTTAGTGTGTTCAAAATTATTTTCCACTCAATAATATCATGCACATGCTAAATTTATTTAATACGTAATAAAATTTCATACCAAACATTTAGAAAATATTGATGGCAAGAAGAAATTTATTGTAAAAATAAATAAATAAAGCCAAGGATATTTCTCATCTAATTAATTTGTGCTTTCTAATAAAATGACATCATGGAGATGTATAATTCCTTTAGTATTTGATACGACTTAGGATTTAAAATACTTAAAAAAAGGGAAGATTGACAACTATGTATTTAGTAAATAAAAGAATTGAAAAAATAATAACTAATGATTCAAAACTTTTAATGGTGTCTACCTTAAAAAGAAGGAGATGTGTAATTTTTTCCTTATTTATCTTGGAGTTGAAATATGGCATGAATGTGTGTGTCTGTGTCTATGTTGTAGTAGTATACATAAATATTCCAATTTCAATTATCTATATACTATATTGGTAAATGAAAAGGTAAATTATGATTAAAAAATTTTAGTGGTTCGTAACTCAAAATGAAAGAGATATCTAGTTCTTTTTTCATTTAGTTGGTATTTGACACATGAAATATATATATATATTATTATAAAACTAAGATAACATGAAGGTTAAATTTTTCCTTGATCAACATGGGGGATAGATGGGGAGAGGGTCCATAGACAAGTGGCATAGGATAACCAAGCCTATGTATGCTAATTCAAGTGGTTCCTTTAGAGTGAAAGGATAATGTAAGCTAGAGGGGCTTGTGCTTTGGTTGCTATGGTGTGCTAACTTACACAGTTTGGCACCTCGGTGAGTGGAAAGGTGGTGAGTATCATTTGGATCGCGAGAAGTGGTGAGGACAAGAGCACTACTAAATTTTCTTGCTGCAAGAGTTAAAATGGGATGGCTTTATTATCTTCCTTGTCTAGTAATAAATATGGTTGTACCTATAGGAGCTAGGAGTTCCTTTGTAAATGGAATTTTTGATGAGGTGGTCATCTTTTCTTTTTGGGTTTCCTCATGTTTATGATCTCAAGAATATGTCATGGTCCCTATCGTCTTTAGTGGTATTTGTTGCATGCCTCTATCTCTAGATTTCCTTGCGGTTGAGATTGGTAGTTTGAGGTCTCAGGCTCACTACCTCTATCCTTGGTTTCCTGGGGTACACTATTCAAGAGGAAATCTTGTAATGATGGGGTTTCTTGTTTAGTAATATTGGTGGAAGAATATGTAATTTTTGACAATTTTTATCTTGTTGAGTTTTGAAGTGGGACTCCATTACCAAGATACAACAGTTACCAAGCTACAACAACATGGGGTTCGATTCCCCGCATCCTACAAATTATCTGGATATCTCAGGTTTCGATATCTCTTTTTTATCTACAATGTTTGGTTTCTTTAGACAAATACTTTAAAACGTATGTAGTTTTGTGGCCGGTTACAGTGAAATTCAAATCTATGTTTTGATTCTCTACATTTCTTTCATTTTTTGCTTCAAAATATCAACTAACATTAATTCGTTCATCAATGTATGTTGCCTTATAATTTCTCTCCTTCCGTGCGAGAGATTTGTCCTCGGTGCCAATGGTACATGGTTTGGGGTTTACGCACTCATTCCAAGCTTTGGAAGACCTCAATGATCAAGTGAGACTTTGGAATGAGTTATGATACCTGGTCCATGAACATACAACATCAAATCCGTCCAAAGTATCTCATAATCTAAATGTCTAAATGAGAAAAGTAAATGACTTTCATAGTTTAAGAACAAATCTAGTTTACGTAGTCATTAATCCTTTGACAATGAACTGGAGGATCCAATTTTAGAATTCTGCAACTCAATTCATTTCCTTACACTAGTAGAAAAATGGTTTTTTTTTCATTTGGAAAAAAATTTCATTCCCTTTGACAATGAACTTGAGAACCCGTTTTTTAGAATTCTGCAACTAAATTCATTTCCTTATGCCAACATAAAAAGGATTTGTTGTCATTTATGCTTCGCTCTTAGCTATCCATCATATTTTTTCGATGCAACTTGCTTCATCTGAGCTGGGGACCATATCTTGCTTGTGCCCAAATTGGTCTTGCAATAAAAAAAACCAACTACATTAAAACCTAGTAACCATATCAAGATTTTTGCATAAAAATCAATTGAAATTAACTCCCAAAGTTGAAGAGGTGGCAAGGATTAATGTTGAATAGAGGCCTTATGCTTTCACCCTTTTAATATTTCTAGGTCTATTTAATTTTGAATCTTTGGTGAGGTGTGCATCATCAAACAGAACATAGGAAGAGAAAAAATGCAGTATGTATGAAGGCAAATTTTCCCATGCCCAAATTTGATGTTTAAGCATTAGGTGCCAGCGGATTATGATGCGCTGAATTTTGGAATGTTCACATTTGATCATGTGAGCACATTTTAAAATTTTCCCAGACTACATTCGATATCCAAATGTGTATATCCTTCATTTTATGTTAATCATTGCTTTACATTTTGTTTCACTCTTTATGTGCTCAATCCTTTGAAGTGTTTAGAATAAGTTTTATAATATAACATATTTATATATACTATATGGGCTTTATTTTTGCAAGGGAAAAAATGAAATATACACTTGAAATTAGATAAACTATAATTGTATTTATATATACAATATAAGCTTTATTAGTTCCTTATTTTCTCATTTTTTTATATGGTCCTAAAACCTTTTCCATGTCATGTTAAAATGCAAAAAAAAAATAGGAATAGATGAAAAAGAAAAAAAATTAGGAATAGATGAAAAGGAAACTTGATTATATTATCCCCAAATAGAAATGGAATGATTCATATTTAGGTGGCCTATTCTATGAGAGTAATTTTTAGTTTGATGAATATGTCGACAAGTGAGAAGAAAAAGAAAAAAGAATATATATCTATATGTATACACATAGATAAATATAAAAAGTATGTAATATAGTTATAATAGTAAAATTCATGGTTATGAAATTATATTATAATGGATTGGCACTTTAATGAGGTTAGGAGATGGAGAGAAAGTCTAGATTAGCAACAAACTACTCATCATAAATCAACTATTTAGATTCATTGAGGGCTTTCTTTCACTAGAGTTCAAGACAAGTGATACTATTAGTTTAATAAAAGAAGTTTCTTGCCACTATGCAAGAATATAACAAAACAAGAGTTCTGAGATAGGTAAGCACAAAAACATATGCGTGAACACAAGTAACATATTGACATGTATTTGAGGTGAGGTGGATGGATGACATGGAACTCTAGCTTAGCTTGAGTGACATTACTAGAATTTTCTAAATTTGAGTTCAAGAAACGGAATGTTGATTTCATAAGGGGAAAAAAGGGGAATAATATTATTTTACCATCAACAAAGAACACAATGGTTCCAATGACAACACTATGATCTCATCTAACACATTCCCAACATTGTACAATGATCTCTAGGTCAACAAATATTTCAACTAAAATCCATGTAGTCTCTTTCACCATTCTCTATCCTTTTAAAACAATGACTAAGTATATGAGGTCAAACCCTCTACCCCATGAGCTTGTAATTTTTGAAATATTTGAGGCTTAGACAAATATCTCTCATAAACTATTGCAAATTTGACTTATTTCAAATCAAAGAAGGAACATCTAGAAATTGATTCTTTCCTCGTGTGTAACAAACTGGTTTGGAGTTTCTTACCATTCCCAAACATATGATTTCCCTAAATTTATTTCTTGGTGTCCGATATCAAATGTATCCACCATTAAACACATCATATATAGATAAGGTCACATCGTGGTCCATATTCCACCTAAATTTATTTCTTGGTGTGGGATGTTAAATATATCTGACAATCTAGACACCATATGTAGAGAAGGTCACATTGTCCTCCAAATTTCAACTCTGTATTTGTAACATGTTATGCCTACTACCTATCAAATAATTTCACACTCTCACTAAATATAATGCAATTCAATTATATACAGAGTTACCAAATGCTGAAAAGAAGGCCATGCTAATGATGGAAATGCTATGAATCAAAGTGTTTAGGGAATTTTCAGTACCCTTCTTCCTATAAGAAAGAACAAAGTGAATTATGAGCTAGCTATATATATCGCACATACTATTAATTTTCAATTTCCTAATTTTAGAGAAACAAGATATTTCCAATATCCATCCTTTTTGGTATATCTCCCATTATTCTCCCAATTTACCAAATTTTCTAATTGGAAATTGTAAGTCTAGATTTTTGAAGACATGAAGGTTTAGTGGTTTAGTGAATCACTATAACCAGGAAGAGGATGAACAATGAAGGATTTTTTTAATACCTTACTCACTTCAAGTCTATAACGTTTTTTTCATACTTGATGAGCTCCTCCCAAAGAGTTTTCCAGAAATTATATATATCTTGTAGCTAAGTCCTAAAAATATTATAGAGAAATCAGAATATTAGAAATGCCTCCCTACAAATTTCCAATTTTCTTGACAAGAAATTTTTTCATATTGGAGTATATATTCTCCAAATTGTTGCATTTTGTTCCAAGAAAATAAGAGGTAAATTTCAAGCTCAAATAGTTGATGGGCTAAGGCATGTTTATTTTAATCACCAAAAATGCATTTAATGTGGTGGGCCAAATGTTAGCCTCTACAAACTTCCCCAGAGGAAAATTTGTGCTTATGATCCCCACCACATAATCTTATATAAAATATAAAAGTACCAATAAACCCCATATCCACATGCAATGACCAAACATAAAAAGTTGACAAATATAGATTCATGGATAGAAGAAAACATTCATATAATAAAATCAATATATAAAAACAAGATATATCCATTAGTACTCCTCTACCTAAGAAGAAAGATGAAAAATTAGGAGAAACAAAGAACCAAAGAAATGAATCAAATACCCAATGTGCCAAAACACCTAGGAGTGAAGAGGTAGAGATATAATTTTATTCAAAAGAGATTTCAAATAAACCACTTTGGGGAAGAAGTTTCAAAAGAACCTCACTTTTAGTTGAAATTTATCCGATGGCGGCATCGTAACAAACCTCAAACTCCCCGGATGAATCTAATTCAACCATTCACAAATTTGAAATTCAAATAGCTAGAGTTTGGGCGGGTGTTTTGAAAATTCAAATAAATATCGCATAAATGCATATTTCAAATCCACCACGTATTTACGACATCGAAGCACACTGACGACATTAATTACTTTGAAACGAAACACACTACCTGTATTATTGACAGTGAACCACCGGTGCTCCGGATAATATCTTTCATAGGTAAAGGTGCCATGCACTAAGCTTCCAATGATTGGGTTAGTGCATGGTCTTTAAGAATTTCCATTTTATATGGCTTATGATGCAATTTACACCCCAACGAGCAGGAGTGAGGACCACTGGAATCGATTTACTTCAAACCTGTTTCATTTTTCCGACTGCTGGAATCGATTACTTCATGTGTTAGTCATGATATCCATCTCATTTAAGCTGTAACTAACAACTTATAACGTGATCATTATAGGCTAATATGCAGTTATACACATGCCGACGTGGCCACTACAAAAAAATAGAAAAAAAGCGACCATAGAATGGAGAACACGACAGGTGATCCTTTCTAAAAATAAAAAATATACTAAGAAGGAGATCGTGGCCACTACAAAAAAAAAGCTAGAAAGAAAGCGACCATAGGATGGAGAACACGACAGGTGATCCTTTCTAAAAATAAAAAAATATACTAAGAAGGAGATCGTGGCCACTACAAAAAAAAGCTAGAAAAAAAGCGACCATAGAATGGAGAACACGACAGGTGATCCTTTCTAGATCGTTAGCCGGTGAATATTTCTAAAATTAAAAATTACGAACAAGCTTTTAACCACAATAAAATTGAAAATCTAAAAGCCTGAAGGTTTCAAGCGGATTTGAAAATTTTAAGAAATCAATTTTGTGATATGCAGCTACTTAGATGAGCACCTGTATCTTTGATCTTTGACACGAGCTGGGTCCGGTGTATATTTGATATTTGTGGCAGAGAGGCCGGACATAAGTGGAATAGGAGTAGTTGTATGTACGATTGGATTAATAGGCATGAAAATGAGCGGTCAGCAGGGTCGGTCGAGGAGATTTTTGGGTTTTTAGATCCGACTATGTTTTTGTTTAGTTTTCTCTTTTCTTGCGTCAAGTATGGCCATGCTTACCAAGTGTCTGCTTGTTTTCTCTTCTTCATTTGTTTTGTATTTTGATTTATTTTAGTAGTGTCTGGTTTTGAGAGGGTGGGATAGAAAGTGAAGATAAATATGAAGTAATAATGGAACGGAGGAATGGATTTATAAGCATTTTGCAGTAAGAATTAAGAATTCGGCATGGTTATCCACGAGGTATTTCCTGTTATATTTGTTTGATACTTAGATTTATGGATAAAAATTTAAATTATAGTTAATTATATTACAGTTAATGTGTATTTTAGAATGATTTACTGTTTACCCATAGCAAAAAAGTAAACAAAAAAGGTAAATATTACATACTAATTATTTCACATGTATACATTCTAGGGCTTGGGAAGACCGAATCCTGTTGTTGAATATACCACCTTTTGGGATAAGCCCAATTTGTTTTAGTATAAAAATTTATATGACCATCTTGAATTTTGTAAGGAAAACATTCTATTAATATGTCTATATTTTTTTGTTTCTTTAAGGTCCAAGAGAAACGTGGCTTTGGTGGCATGGAGATAGCCAATTAGGCTCCTTCAATCAACCTATCCTCAGAGTCTAGGCAACTATCACACATGCATGGCAGGGAATAGCTTCAGAGTCCTAAAAGTAGAGTAACCCTCAATGCATGTAAGGCAGGGACTAGTGGGAGAGTAACCTTGAATGGATAGATGGAATGTTGCAGAAGTGGGAAGACTAATGGTGATGTTGAGGGATCTAGACTTGAATCCAATAAGTTGGTAAAATCCATTGATATTTGAGGCATTTAATAAATAGATTTCACTTTAATTTTAAAATCCTGGGCTCAGATAATTTTTTCTATCAATCATCAGAATACTTTTACACAATCCTAAATACTTTTGGCATAATTTTAGAAATGTTAAACAATTACATATATATGTATTTTTATTTTTAGTCTCAATGTGCAAAAAATTTAATGGTGTTCAATGTTTACTGAGAATCGTGGAGGCTTCGTGGCAGATGTTCTCTGTTCGCCTTTGTTTGGTAGGTTGTAAGAAATGAAGTAGGAAGGGATTGGAATCTGGGAGAAAGGTTAGGGTTCATTTGATTTTTTTGTTCTTCTTTTTACAGTCATTTATAATATCCAGTTTTTAGGTTTTTGATATGGGTAGTGTATTTAAGATTTTTCTAAATTCTTTTTTACTTTATTTTGACCAGTGTCTGAGGGAAATTTTTCTTCATAATTTCAATTCTATTATAAATTTTATTTTTATAACATAATATTATTTATCTATTATCATATAGGGTTAATAATATATAATATCGAGTGTTTAGGTTTTTGATAAAGGTAGTGTATTCCAAAGGTAGTGTATTCCAGATTTTTTTGAATTCTTTGTTTACTCTGTTTTGACGATTGTCTCAGATAAATTTTTCTCTTCAATTTCAATTCTACTATCATTTTTTTATAAATATAATGTTTTTTTATCTATTATGATGATGTAATGTTAATAATATAACTTTAAGATTTTAAATATGTTTACAGGACCGAGATGGAAAATGTAGATACAACATGTAAATTTTTTTGTTTTTAATTATATTATTATTTGTAAACTCTCAAATATTACATTAATATTTATTTTTAAAAAAGGGGTTTTGTAACATTTTTTCAAGTTCTCAAAGATACCTATGGCCATTGTTATTTCTGAAAAATGCTTATGATTATGGTTATTTTTGAGAAATATTTTTTTTACTGGTTATGTTTTCTTATTTTATTTTTTTGAACTAATTCACATATTGTTTATTTTATTTTATTTTTGTTAACGAATTTATATATTATGTCATGGAATGTAAAAATAATTTTAAAATAACAACATTTTTTTTTAAATAAATTGATATTAGTTGTTAAGTTAATATGTATTTGAACAATCAATGTTTATAACTAATGTTAATAAAGCTTTATGGTATGGAATTGTTGAAGTTTACTATTTCTTAATTTTTTTCAAGTAAAATTAAATTTTCATGAACATTTTTAATCATTATATTTTAAAACTATAAATAGGATGACATTATCACAAATAATTATAACCATAGATTTCTTTGTAAGGATCACCCTTTAATATACAATTAAAAAATCACATTTTTATAGTTCTTTTTAATTAATATTTCAACTATACAAATAATTATAACATCACAAATGATTATGGCTATGATTCTTTTTAAGCACAATAATTTCATACACATTTACAAAATATATCACAAAGCTCTTATAATAAAATACAAAAGAAATAAACATACCATTTAAAAATTAATTTATAATTAGTTACAAGTAGAATTTAAATGTTTGTATTTTTTATTTTATTTTTTATGTTATGCAATGTGTTTGTTGTAAGAAATTTGTTTGTTTGTTTGTGTGTATATAGTGATTTTACACATACATAACTTCACAATTTAAATGAGTTTAATATCCTATATTATCTTGTTTATATTAAAATTATTGTCTAATTTAATGATGTTTTATTTGTTTTTGCAAATATTATTAATTTAATAAGTGATTTTAAATTTGTTGTTAATGTATTTTTATAATATTTAATTATTGGATATTATAATTTGGTTAAAACAATAATATAACTTATTTTTAATGAATATTTTTAATCTATTATAACATTATAAATACCTATGATTTTTTTGTAGACATCACTATTGAATATATATATCTCTATAAACTATGATTTTCTTTTTAAGCACTCTTGTGGAATGTATATTTTAGTATCACAATTTGTCATACTTACATTAAAGAAATATATATTTCAACAATAAAAATAATTATAACATCACAACATACTATATCATAAAAAAATTTGCAAGAACAATTATTCAATATATTTAAAGAATATATTACAAAACTCTCATCATAAATAAAAAGAAATATATGACAAAGAAATTAATTAGTCAACCTGATATTTTATGCCACCATTTTAAATATGTTTCGCAATTAATTATGCGTTTTATAAAGATTTTATACAATATCTCAAAAATTACACATAAAATAAGTTGAATAAGTAAAATGTTTTATAATATTTAAAAGCTATATTATAAATCTCTTGCCACAAACTGAAAGAAATATATGTTTTAGATAATATTTTTTCCACTTCATGTTTTACAATAAAGTTTTAGATATTTTTTTTCAATTATTACTATGTGTTTTTATAATGACTTTATACAATATCATCTACAAAAATTACACATCAAATAAATTGAATAACTAAGTTGTACGAGCTTAAATTTATTGTATATAAACTTTTTTATTCTAAAATTGATGTTTAGTTTAATAAAAATTAATCTTATTGCAAATATTATTAATCTGATAAGTGCTTTTAAATTTATTTTTAATGTATGAGCTAATTGATATTTTTTAATATAGAATTGTTGGAATTTGATTGGTTTAAACAAAATAATTTAAAATTATTATGTTTATGAATATTTTTAATCAACATATGATGAATGACTATCAAATATTTTGTAAGAATTATTATTGAATGTATATTTGAAAGTTATAAATTTTAGCAATTTTTTTAAATTTATATAAATCAAGAATACAAATTACTATAATAAATGAATGTGATCATAATTTTTTTTTCCATAACAAATTTTTTTCAATATATTTAAGATAATATCACAAAACTCTCATCAGAAAATTCGAAGAAATCTATGTTTTAGAAGTTAGCTAGTCAAATCGATATTTTATGATAGAATTTTAAATATTTGTATTTTTATATTTTATTGTATTTGTACCATGACTTTACACAATACCATATGAAAAAATTAGACTTCAAGTAAATTGAATATTATAATTTTAACCCTTGTAGATTTAATATAGAAAAAAATATTTTTCAGTAAATATTATCAATCAAGATATATTTCAAAAATACCAAGTTGAATCTTTCTTTTATTTTAGGTTTATGTTAAATTTAATAATATTAGTTTTTGGAATGATATGTTAGTATTTGTAGAATATAAGTAGAGTTTCTTATTGATATTTTAATTTATATCTATGATTTTTAACAAGTGTTATCAAACAATATACAATATACATTTTCAAAATATAAATAAATATGACACAATCATACCATTTTAAATATATATCACAAATAACTATAGGGTTTATGGTTTAGGATTTAGGGTTTAAAATGTTATAAAATTCATAGGGTTTAGGGTTTATGTTTTAGGGTTTAGAACAATTTAGTAAATGATTTTAATAAATGCTTATAAAAATTTGCAAAAAAGCTTTTTAAAATGTTATAAAATTCCTAGGGTTTAGGGGTTAAGGTTTATAACCCTTTAGTTTAGTGTTTAGGGTTTAGGATCTATGTTTTAGGGCTTGGGCTTTAGGGTTTAGGTTTTAGGGCTTAATAATGTTATAAAATGTTTAGGGTTAGCATTTTGGGTTTAGGATTTAGTGTATATAACACTTTAGTAAATGATTTTAATACACACTTAAAGTAAAGCTACAAAATGCTTGTTTAAATGCTATAAAATGCTTGGGGTTGACACTTAAGGGTTTAGAGTATATGATTTAATATTTTAGGAAATCCTTAGTTTTGTGTTTTGGGTTTATAACACTTTAATAAATTATTTTAATAAACAGGGAAAAAAGGTACAAAATACTTCTAAAAATGTTATAAAATGCTTAAGGTTTAGGGTTTAGGGTTTAAAATGTTATAAAATGGTTAAAGTTCAAGGTTTCAATTTTATAACACATTAGCAAATGATTTCAATAAACAATTAAAAAAAAAATTCTAAACACTTTTTAAAATATTATAAAATGTTTAGGGTAGGGTTTAAGGTTTAGGTTTTAGGGTTTTGGTTTTAGGAAATACGGTTTTAAATTTTATAAAAATGTTAGGGTTTAGGATTTAGGGTTTATAAGACTTTAGTAAATTCCTCTAATAAAAACTTAAAAAAAATGTTTCAAAACAATTTTTAAAATGTTATAAAATGATTAGTGTTTAGGGTTTATGGTTTAAGGTTTGCAACGCTTTAGTAAATCTTTTTAATAGAGTCTTAAAACAATTACAAAACGCTTGTTTAAATGTTATAAAATTCATAAGGTTTAATATTTAGGGTTTTGGGTTTATGGTTTATAACACTTTAGTAAATTAGTTTAATAAACACTTAAACAAATGCTACAAACTCTAATTAAAATGTTATTAAATGTTTTGGCTTTAGGGTTTAGGGAATAAAATTTTATAAATTGTATAGGGTTTATAAAATGCTTATGGTTGGGGGTTTATGGTTTAGGTTTTGTAACACTTTAGTAAATTCTTTTAATAAGTAATTAAAAAAAAGTTACAAAGCACTAGTTAAAATGTTAGAAAATGGTTAAGGTTTAGGATTTAGGGTTTAGGTTTTCAAATGTTATAAAGTGCTTAGGGTTTAGGGTTTATGAAAACTTTAGTAAATGATTTAGTGCTAGACAAATTCTCTTTATGATGTTATAAAATTCTTAGTGAATAGAGCTTAGGGTTTAAAGTTTAAAATGTTATAAAATGATTCGGGTTTAGGGTTTTTAAAACTTTAGCAAATGATTTTAATAGCCACTTTAAAATGTTAGAAAACACTTGTTAAAATGTTATAAATCCTTAGAGTTTAGGGTTAAGAGTTTAAAAAGTTATAAAATGCTTAGGTTTTATGGTTTATAACACTTTAGTAATTGCTTTTAATAAACACTTAAAAAAAGTTACAAAATGCTTTTGAAAATGTTATAAGTTGCTTAGGGTTGATGGTCTAGGGTTTAAAATGTTATAAAATGTGTAGGGTTTAACGTTTAGGGTTTATAAGACTTTAATAACTAGTTTAAATAAACATTAAAATAAAGTTACAAAACCTTTGTTAAAACATTATAAAATGATTAGGGTTTAGGGTTTAGTGTTTAGGGCATAGGGTTTAGAGTTTAACACGTAGGGTTTCGAGTTTAGGGTTTATAACAATTTACTAAATTCTTTTAAGGTTTAGGGGTTTAGATTGAGGGTTTTGGGATTAGGCTTTATAAAAATTTTGTAATAGATTTTGATAAACACTTTAAAAAAGCTACAAAATGCTTTTTACATTTTTATAGAATGTTTAGAGTTTAGGGTTTAGGGTTTATAACGCTTGAGTAAATTCTTTTAATAAACACTTGAAGAAAGGAAAAGGTACAAAATTTTGTTAAAATGTTAAAAAAATCTTAGTGTTTAGTATTTAGGGTTTATGGTCTAAAATTTTATAAGATGCTTAAGATTTAGGGTTTAGGGTTTAAGGTTTATATTTTATAATGATCTAGTAACTAATTTTAATAAGAAATTAAAAAAGTGTTATGAAACACCTGTTAGAATGTTATAAAATTTGTAGGGTTTAGGGTTTTAAATGTTTCAAAATGCTTAGGGTTTAGGGTTTATAGCACTTTAGTAAATTATTTTAGTAAACACCTAAAAGAAGTTACAAAACACTTGTTAAAATGTTATAAAATTGTTAGGGTTTAGGGTTTAGAAAGTTATAAAATTCTTAGGGTTTAGGTTTTATGGTTTATACAAGTCTAGTAAATTTGTTTAATAGACAATTAAAAAAAAGTTACAAAATAATTGTTAAAATGTTATAAAACGTGTAGGGTTTGAGGTTTAAAAGGCTATAAAATGTTTCGGGTTTAGGGTTTAGTGTTTGAAATTTTAATAGATGCTTAAGGTTTAGGGTTTAAGGTTTAGGGCTTATAACACTTTAGTAATGCTTTTAATAAGCACTTGAAAAAATGTTACAAACACTTTTTAAAATATTATAAAATGCTTATCCCTTGGGGTTTAAGGTTTAGGGTTTATAAAAAATTTAGTAAATACTTGTAATAAGCACTTAAAAAAAACTTACAAAACACTTGTTAAAATTTTATAAAATGCTCAGGGTTTAGGGTTTATAACACTACTAAATCCTTTTAATAAACACTCCAAAAAAAGTTAGAGAACACTTGTTGAAATGTTATAAAATTCATAGGGTTTATGGTTTAGAATGTTATAAAATGATTGTTACAAAATCCACAGGGCTTAGGGTTTAGGGTTTAGGTTTTATAAGAGTTCAATAAATTCTTTTAATAAGCACTTAAAAAAAAAATGCTTGTTAAAATGTTATAAAGTGCTTAGGGTGTAGGGTTTAGGTATTAGAGTTTATGTTTTAGAGATTAGGGTTTATAAAACTTTAGTAAACGACTTTCACAATAACTTAAAACAAAAGTTACAAAATGCTTCTTAAAATGTTATAAAATTCTTAGGGTATAATGTTTAAGGTTTCATGTTTAAAATGTTAAAAAATGCTTAGGGTTTAAAATTTTATAAAATTATTAGTGATAAGGGTTTAGGTTTAATTTTATTTTAGTGAATTCCTTTAATAAACACTTAAAAAAGAGTTACAAAATGCTTGTTAAAATGTTACAAAATGCTTAAGGTTGAGGATTTAGGTTTTAAAATGTTATAAAATTCTCATGGTTTAGGGTTTATTCTTTGGGTTTTAGAACACTTTAGTAAAAACTTTTAATAAACGCTTTAAAAAAAGCGATAAAACACTCATTAAAATGTTATAAAGTTCTCATGGTTTAGTGTTTGGGTCTAAAATGTGATCAAATGATTTGGGTTTAGGGTTTAGGGTTTAGGGTTTAGGTTTAGGGTTTATAGGAATTCAGTATGTGGTTTTAATAAACAATTTAAAAAAAATACAAAAGGCTTGTTAAAATGTTCTAAAATTATTAGGGTTTAGGGTTTAAAATGTTATAAGAATTTTAGGGTGTAGCGTTTAGGGTTTATAACACTTTAGTAAATAATTTTAATAAACACTTAAAAAAATGTTACAATTAAAATGTTAGGGTTTAGGGTTTAAAATGTTATAAAATGCTTAGTTGTTAGGATTTAGGGTTTAGAGTTCAGGATTTAGGGTTAAAAATGTTATAAAATGCTTAGGGTTCAGGGTTTATGATTTAGGTTTTAGAACAATTTAGTAAATTATTTTAATAAACATTTATAAAAATTTACAAAACGCTTGTTAAAATGTTATAAAATTCGTAGGGTTTAGGGGTTAAGGTTTGTAACACTTTAGTTTAGCGTTTATGGTTTATGGTTTAGGGTTTGGGGTTTAAAAATGTTATAAAATGCCTAATGTTAGTGTTTACGTTTATAACACTTTAGTAAATTATTACAATAAACACTTAAAGTAAACTTACAAAATGCTTGTTTAAATGTTAGAAAATTCCTCGCATTGAGGGTTAAGGGTTTACGGTATATGGTTTAGTTGTTTATTAAAATCATTTACTAAAGTTTTATAAACTTGAAACCTTTAACTGTAAGCATTTTATAACATTTTAAGCCCTAAACCCTAAACCTTAATCATTTTATAACATGTTAAGAAGTGTTTCATACATTTTTTTACGTGTTTATTAAAATAATTCACGAAAGTATTATAAACCCTTAACCCTCAACCCCAAGCATTTTATAACATTTAAAAAAGAGTTTTGTAACTTTACTTTAACTGTGTATTAAAGTCATTTACTAAAGTGTTATAAACACTAAACCCTAATCGCTAAACCCTAAACCCTAAAGCCTAAGCATTTTATAACATTTTTAAACTGTAAACCCTTAACCGTAAACCCTAAACCATAAACCATAAACCATAAACCCTAAACCCCAAGCCCTATACCCTAGACCCTAAACCCTAAATGCTAAACTAAATTGTTATAAACCTTAACCCCTAAACCCTAGGAATTGTATAACATTTTAACAAGCTTTTTGTAAATTTTTATAAGTGTGTATTAAAAGCATTTACTAAAGTGTTCTAAACCCTAAAGAATAAACTATAAACCCTAAATCTTAAACCCTAAACACTAAATCCTAACCACTGAGCATTTTATAACATGTCAAACCCTAAACCCTGAGTATTTTATAACATTTTAAACCCTAAGCCCTATACATTAAATTATAACTTTTTAATTTTTTTTTATGTGTTTATTAAAATCATTTACTGAAGAGTTATAAACAATAAACCCTAAACCCCAAACTCTAAACCCTAAACCATACACCCTAAGCATTTTATAACATTTAAAACCATAAACTCTAAACCCTAATAATTTTATAACTTTTTAAGCCTTTTGTAATCTTTTTAAGTGTTTATTAAAATAATTTACTAAAGTTTTATAAACCCTAAATCCTAAAACCTAAACCATAAACACTAAACCCTAAGCATTTTATCACATTTTAACACCAAACACTAAACCCCAAGCACTTTATAACATTTTATTAATCCTTTTGTAGCTTTTTTTTAAGTGTTTATTAAAAGAATTTACTAAAGTGTTATAAACCATAAAGAATAAATCCTAAACCCTAAGCATTTTATAATATTTTAAGAAGCATTCACTAAAATGTTGTCAATCCTAAACCCTAACCACTAAGAATTTTGTAACATTTTAAATCCTAAATTGTAAGAATTTTATAAATTTTTAAACCCTAAACCCTAAGCATTATACCCTAACCATTTTATGACATTTTAACAAGCTTTTTGTTGATTTTCTTTTAGGTGTTTCTTAAAACCATTTACTAGTCTTATAAACTCTAATCCCTAGAACCTAAACTCTAACTCCTAAACCCTACACCCTAAGCATTTTATAATATTTTAAACCCTAAGCATTTTAAAACGTTTTAACAACCGTTTTGAATTTTTTTAAGTGTTTATTAAAAGAATTTATTATAGTGTTATAAAACGTAAACCATAAACCTGAAACCCTATGGATTTTATAACATTTTAAACCCTAAACCGTAATAATTTTATAGCATTCTAAACGCTAAACCCTATTAATTTTGTAACATATTGACAAGCCTTCTCTAACTTTTTTTTGAGTGTTTATTAAAAGCATTTAGTAAAGTGTTATAAACCCTAATTGCTAGTCAATTTATAGCATTCTAACAAGAATTTTCTAACTTTTTTTAAGTGTTTATTACAAGTATTTACTAAATTTTTATAAACCCTAAGCATTTTATAACCTTTTAAACCTACCTTAAACCCTAAGCATTTTATATCATTTTAACAAGTTTCCAATAACACTTTTTTAGGTGTTTATTAAAATGATTTACTAAAGTGCTATAAACCCTAAACCCCAAACCCTAATCTTTTTGTAACATTTTATACCCTAAACCATAAACCCTAGAATTTTATAACATTATAACAAGTGCTTTTTAACACTTTTTGAAGTGTTTATCAAAAATAGTTTCTAGATTGTTATGAAATCTAAACCCTAAATCCTAAGCATTTTATAACATTTTAAACCCAAAACACTAAACCCTAATCATTTCTTAACATTTTAACAAGCGTTTTGTAACTTTTCTTTAAGTGTTTATTAAATGAATTTACTCAAGTGTTATAAACCCTAAACCCTACACTCTAAGAATTTTATAAAATTTTAAAAAGCATTTTGTAACTTTTTTTGAAGTGTTTATTAAAAGCTTTTACAAAAGTTTTATAAAGCCTTAACCTGAAATCCTCAAACTGGAACCCTAAACCTTAA